>PVLD010000639.1:94568-260619 GCA_004027595.1 Dinomys branickii | reverse complement strand
GTTTTTTAATCCAGTCTTCTGTGGATGGACACTTGGGTTGCTTCCACATTTTAGCTATTACAAATTGCGCTGCTATAAACATGGGTGCACATATATCAGAGTGATATGATGTTTTCAGATCTTCTGGGAAAATACCCAGAAGAGGAATAGCTGATTTGAATGGAACCTCTAGACCTAGTTTGCTGAGAAATCTCCAAACTGCTCTCCACAGTGGTTGCACCAGTCTGCATTCCCACCAGCAGTGTAATAGAGTCCCTATTTCTCCACAGCCTCACCAGCATCTGTTATTGGATGACTTTTTCATACTGGCCAGTCTTACTGGGGTGAGGTGAAATCTCGATGTTGTTTTTATTTGCATTTCTCGGATGACTAAGGATGTGGAACATTTTCTTATATATTTATTTGCCATTTGTATTTCTTTGTCTGAGAAGTGTGTATTCATCTCAGATGCCCATTTCTGGATTGGGTCTTTGAATTTGGACAGGTACATGTTTTTTAATTCTTTGCATGTTCTAGATAGAAGGCCTTTGTCTGAGGGACAGCCAGCTAGGATTTTTTCCAAATTTGTGGGTTTTCTTTTTACTTTGCTGGTGATTTCTTTAGATGTACAAAATCTTTTCAGTAGAATGAGGTCCCAATTATTGATTCTTTGAAGTGTTTCCCTTGCAGTTTCATTTTTGTTCATAAACTCTCTGCCTACTCCACTGCTATTTTTGTGTTTTGTCCCAGGGTTTTCTGGTCTCCTACCCCGACCTCTCTCTCTGTCTCTCTCCTCTCCCCTTCTCCCCTCCCCCCATGAAATTTGCCTCAGGAAAGGATTTAATAAGTCCACTCACAGTAAGGTTTGCTGAACTTAATGTAACATTACTCCTGTGATTATGGTTTTTAAAAAGCTCTAGCTTAGATATTTTAGTTTGACAAGATTTAATTGAGTATCACCAATGCTAAGGACTGTCTATACACTCACTAGGGAATTGGGGGCATGGTAGACAGCTTTTACCCTAAAGTGGCCGAGTCCACAGGCAATTGCAGCACAGACACCCCCGCCCCCATACCAATGGGTTCCAAGTCTGTGGATTCAACCAATTGCAAACTGAGGGGCTGGAGATATAGCTCAGTGGAATAAGCGCTTGCCTAACCAATTGCAAACTGAAAATATTTTTATATCAATACTAAGGATGTTCACACTTTTCACCTTGTAATTTCCCTTAAACAAACAGTACAACAGCAATTTATGTAACATTTATGATATACTAGGTATTATAAGTAAACTAGAGATGATTTAAAGTTTATGAGAGGATCTGCAAAGTTACATGAGCAAAGGCATCATTTTACATGAAACAGAAACATCCACAGACTTTGGTATGTGTGTGGAGTCTGGAACCTATCCTCACTGGATACTGAGAAGTGATTATGTTATGATCAGGGTATATGGAAGCGGCACACGGGAGGGGCACTGTACTTATTTTGGAGGTGTTCTCAGAAGGGAGGCAGAAGGCAGGATTCGGGTAGAGTAGAGGAGGAAGAAGTATGTTCTAGTTGGAAGGGACAATGTTATAAAAGATTGAAAATGGGAGAGAATATTTCCAATGAAGGGACTTAAAGCAGATGAGTACATCTAAACGTGTGGCAAGATAGGATGGAATAAATCATCAGAGATCATATGAAGGTCCCATGGCAAAAAATGTAGATATTTTTCCTGAAGGCGATAGTGAATTATTAAAGGGTTAGAAAGAGTCCTGTGACATTTTCCAAATTACATTCTCTCTAACACCATCATTGGTACCCTTATTTTTATTAGCTAACACTTCTGAGTACTTACGTGCCAGGTGTTGTTAGGTTAAATAATTGGCATACATCTAACCTTTGTAAGAGTCTTGTGACTTGCCCTTGCAGAGATGAGCAATTGTTCTAGAGTTGTATAGCATGTTTGGATGGGGCCAGAGATACTTTTTCTATATCATTTAATTTGTGGAGGAAATAAGTCTATGAAGTCAAAGTACATATTCTAAGTTCCAGGAAATAGACTGTTAATTCTTCTAAGCATTGCTTTCTAATTTGATCTGTGTAATAGCCTCAAAACCAGTACATTTCAAGTGTCTAAAACTGCTTAGCCAAAGCAGTAATAATTAACAAGAATAAATGAATTCATCAAAGTTGCAGAATACAAGATCAGTACAGAAAAAAAATCTTTTGAGTTTCTATATAGCATAAACGAAAAATTTAAAAATGAAATGCAAAAACCAATTCCATTTAAAGTAGCATGTAGGAAGAATGAGGTAGTGACACATTTAGTAAAAGACGGGCAGGCCGAAGTACAGACTCAGTGTTAGAGTGAAAGCTACAAAACATCACTGAAGGCATGAAATGGATCAGTATAAGAGGGATGAAATACTGTGTTCACGGACTGGGAGAGTTCATACTATTGAGACAGTATGTAACACCCAAATTTGCTTTACAGAGGCAACATAATCCTTCTAAAAATCTGAGCTGTTTCTCTGTGGAAATTGAAAAGCTTGTCCCCAGAGCCGTATGAAGACACAAGGAAATGAGAATAGGAAAAACGATTTTGAAAAAGCAACATAAAGTTAGAGCACTCACACTTCAAAGCTCTAGTAACCAAGACATCTTGACGGTTACAATTATACATCCCAACAACGTTTCTAACCCATCAAAGATTCTGTTGACACCACCTAATGCCTTCCCCAAGTCCCTAGAATTGTCCATGACTTTTAGCTTCTTTTGCACTAGAAACTTATATAATTTTCCTTTGTGTAAAAGTTTGTGATAAAACAAAGAGATATTTAGGTCTGAATTAAATATCAGAGTGTCTAGATGGTATATTTAGTATTCACTGAACTTTACTCCTAACACTGAGGAAAGGGGATTTTTGTTGTACTGTACCTGCTCTGCAAGCAAGAACTATAAAATTAGAATGAGATGAGAGTTTTATGTAGAATTTATTTACTTAAAAAGTGGAAGTTAGTTGGTAGACTGAAAATGCTCCTCCCCAAATTTCCATGTCTCAGTTTCTAGAATGTAAACTTATGTGGCAAAGAGGTTTTGCAGCTGTGAAGATGCTAATTGATTTCTGACTGGGTCTTAGATCACACTCTGAATTATCCACATGGGCCCAAAGCAATGACAGTGTAGAGAGGATCAGTGACAACAGAATCAGATGAGGAACAGAGGGAGAGAGGGAGAGAGAGAGAGACGAGGATGTTATATTGTAGTTCTGAAGATGAGGGAAGGGAACATGAGCCAAGGACCACATTCTATGGTCTGGGCAGACCATAGAAGTGGGAAGAGGTGAGAAAAATATTTTCCATACAGCAGGCAGAAGAAACACAGCTCTGCCTGTTGCCCTGATTTTGGGGCTTCTGGTCTGCAGAACTGCAGGATGATAAATTGGTGGCAGTTTTCTCCAGTAGCAATAGGAAACTAATATAGTATTTTAAACACTACCAGTAATGGACACTACAATTGCACGTACAGAAAATTTCAGCCATTTATCTTGATTCTTCTACAGATCTTCAGACTGAGTATTGTAGAAATCCCTCTAGTACTGAGAAAAAGCATTATACGGTGCCTTAAAATGTGTCTTCAATCACATCCCCCTCTTGTGTGCGTTGTTCTTATCTCCTGCAGTCGTGATAGAGTCAAAGCATCATCTCTTCTGCTTGCAGCAGCACATGCTAGAGGTTCACCAAGTGAAAGGGAGCTGCTTCACTACTTGTTTTGAAAATGCAACCAAATTCTTAACTCCTGAGAAATCTTGTAGGATACTCTTGACATTTTGCTTGTCCAGACAATTGTCTTGCTACTTCACTGTGGTGAAAGTGTTTATAGAGTTCATTAAAAGGCAGGGCCATGGAAGCAGAAGAACTCTTGAGAGAGGATTCTTACCAAGCTCAATTTCTAATAACTTAGAGGCTTTATGTGTGAAGTGACAATACTATCTTTGTCTTCACAGGATTCATGCAAGGAATAATATATAACTCATAAATCTATATAAAATACATTAGCACATTTTCTGTCACACATAATTTCTAAGCACAGCATATACCATTCCATTAGTGAGAACTGTATCTTCATTTCTTATAGGGCCAGAAATGGTTACTCCATCAGATGTGACTCTGTTTGAGATAACACCAACGACAGGTTTGGAATGTGAGGTATGACTGGCTAATCTCTTTCTGGGTGTTTGTTATTTTCTTTTAGCATCTTTTCAAGTTTCTGTAACACTATCCAACTACATTCAAACTTCTTTTGGTATAATTACTAGTCTTTTTTGATGAAAGATAAGAATATGCATTATGATTAAACAACTGTATTTTCTTGTCTGCTTTGGGTAATTCTTATTGATTAACTTCTGGCCACAATAAGAACAGCAAAATTTAAATAAACCCTAAAGTATGATTTTTAAAATAAATAGTTATCTTATATATACTTCTCTGTAAATCAGGCATTCATAAACTATTTATTGAACTGCTACTATATGCTGGACACTGCACAAGATAATAATGAATTATTGGTAATCAAAATGTACACAGTCAGCTGGGTGTGGTGGCGCCTGCCTGTAATCCCAGCACTCGAGAAGCTGAGGCAGGAAGATCATTGTGAGTTTGAGGCCAGCCTGGGCTAAGTGAGTTCAAGGCCAGCCTGTACTGCATAGTGAGACCCTGTTTCAAAAAGACCAAAAACAAAAATAGAAACAAAAAAAAAATACACAAAGTCATCAGCCTTTAGAGCTAATAGTCTTCGCAACTTCAAATGTCACTCTCAACTTCTTACTTCAGATATGCTACCCATCTGATAAGCTAATTATTTATTTAATCAATATTTATTTAGCACCATATCTGACGAAGCACTAGTCAGGTGTCATGGATAAAACACAAAAACAGGCAAAAAATCTTGCCTTTATGGAGTTTATATTATATAGGCATTTCTGAGATTGCCAATAAGCCACTCTATTATATAAAAATGTTAGAATGCACTCTTCAGTAGGTGGGTGTAAAATCTTCTCAGAAAAAGTGACTTTGAGAAAAAGATCTGAAGAAGTTTAGAGGAACAATGCGGAGAGGTCAAGGGCCACTGTTCCAAACGGAGGGATAAATCAGCACAAAAGCCTGGGCATGACAATGTATCTAACACACTAAGACAGCCACAAACAGACCATTAAGTAAGGGGAGAAGAAAATGCTAAGGAATAAAGCAGCCTGTGTGAGGCTTTGTGGACACTTACAAACACTGTGATTTTTATTCTCAGCCATACGGGAAGAGGTTCTATGCTTCTGAGCCAAGGAGCTACACTGGCTGATTTGTTTCAGGGTGGTTTTGGCTGCTCTTACCAGTAGGGTGTCAGGCAGCCTACTAACAGGGCCAGTTAGAAGGCTGGGACAAGAATTTGAGCAAGAGATAATGGTGTCTTGGTCTAGATGATAGTGATAGGGTTGACGACAAGTGCCTGGATCCTGATATATTTGGAAGGCAGAGGCTACAAAATTTGGTGAAGAATTAGATGTAGGCTGTGAGTGCAAGAGAGAAGTCATGGATTCAACACTTTGCTTTGAGCGACTGAAGTCTTGGTATAAATCTTTCAAAAGTTTTGATATTCAGGAAATACACAGATGAGGTAAATGTGAAATCTAAAAGAAAACCTGAAAATAGTAGCTAAAAATGGGGAAGTGCTTACTAATTTTCTTCTTTTATTAACAGCCTCAGCAATTTGATCCTGTTTATAACTGTAGCCAATATATATGCCTCAATATGGAGTGGACATTGTACAATTGGTCTCTGAACTGCCCAAAGGCCTTGGAAATGCCTGACTGTGGTTTCCGGGGAAGGCCTGTCCAGGTGAACACGGACATCTGCTGCCCTGAGTGGGAATGTCCTTGTGAGTTTGCTGTTCTTGTGTAGTGCCCACTTTTGTAATCAGAGAGCTTGTTATATTTTTGAAGCTTCACTTCATTACACCTGAGTTATCGCTTTGTTTTTGAGCTTTCTTCATCACATTTAAGACTTTGGTTCACAATGCATGACCTTTCTAGTTGTTTCTCATCAAATATAACATTAATATAAAAGACTCTTAAGAAGATCAATTATTATTAAAACACCAGCAGTTCATTAATGGACTAAACCTCCTGTTCACTGTTCTATAGGTCGGTGTTCCATGTTGTCGGAACTGAGCATTATTACATTTGATGGAAACAATGCTGCGCTATATAGCATGGCTTCCTATACATTAGTGAGAATTCCTGGGGAAATTGTAGTTGTTCATATTGAAAAATGTTCCATGAATCAGGTAGGTCATAATCCATTTATGTGAATATTTCTTCCCTAAATTTGTAGTTTATATATATTATAGCTTCAGGGATTCTAAGGCTATATGTAAAGTGCTCAAAAACTCATTGAGATTAATTTGATAGTCAAACCAAGAAAGTTTAATGCAAATATGTTTAGGAATAAAATACTAATTCAAGTCATATTTTAAAAATTCGAGTAATGTACTTCTTTTGAAAGTGTTTCTTTATATATTTTTTTTCCAGAATGGAAACTCATTTAAAAAGCTAGTGAGTATTTGCAGATTATTTAGTAAATTCATTCTGTTTACCATATAATTATCTTTAACTCCATAAAGTTTCCATTGTTTTCATGTTCAGGCCTCCTCTGGAAGGATTGCTGGACTTTGTTCTAAGAAGTTAAACGTGACGACACCTACACATAAAATACTTGTCAGTAGATTTGCAAGAAAGGTATGAGCACGAAATTAAAAATCATCTTCACGTGATGGAAAGATGAAATTACACAGAGCAAATAGTTTCTGAAATTTGGAAAATTAAGCATATCAGTGCAACTTCATTGCTGTAGTGGCCAATCACTCTTTAATGGGAAGTATAAAAGTGTGCTTCGTTGTTAGTTTTCTCCACTCACTTTTGCTTCAATAGGTGTGGATATGTCTCCCTTGTAAGGTTAGCTGTAAGGACCTCATTGAGCACACTCGTGTCCTCTCAGATAAAGTGAGTGGCCAACCTTCTTCACCCCAGACAGAATGCTTGAGTTCCAAGTGAAAATGTAAATGCTATGGAGAGGACAGACCGTAATGCTGAAACGAGCTGTGCCCGAGAACACCAGGATGAAGACCACTGAGAGGACAGAGGGAAGGCCTGGTTTTGAAGTGTTGATGTCATTAACTTCTTGGTGAATAAGTGATGACTAAGATAAGAAAATAATGAAGAAGCATTTAATTCCATTGTACACTGAAGAAAACAAGTATATTATTTAACGATGTTTGCAAGGAGCCATTTGGTCTTACAGGGAAATCCTTATCCCAAAGGAATAGATGTTTACTAAATAGGGATGAATTGTCAACTGAGTGCTTCACCTGGACTTAATGGTTTTCTCTAAAGTATAAAAAAGTGTGAAGATTGTACTTAAACTAGCTGAAATGTTGTATGCTTTCTGGAAATAATTATATTTTATCCCAGGTTCATAGATTCTAGACTGGAAATAATAGTAAAATGATTCTAAGTTATAATAATGTACTAGAAAGTTTTAAACAAAACCTAAAAATATATGAATGAGGTACTTTTTTGATATGCCTTTGTATGTACTTTGATGAAGTTGTTGTATTAACAGGAAATAAATGGGAGACAAATCTGGCCAATGCCATTATTTTGAGCTTTGGGGCAGATGGAATAGTTTTTGTACTCAGATAAATTCATTCCTGGCCAATCACTGATCACATGTTCAATTAATAATTAATTATTTGAAATATTTAGTGAGAATTTACATGATATAACACAGGCTCTGATCTTAATTAACTTTATTTGTGTTGAGGTTTGTATTAAGTAAGAAGGCACAGCAATAGAATATGAGCAAAGTACCATAGAAACAGAGAGTAACATCAATCAGTATAGTTATAGGGAGATCAAACGTGTTTTTTTGAGAAGGTAAATGTAAAGCAAATCATAAAGAATGAGTAGAAAGAGGAAAAAGAAGGAGGGATAAGGTTTCAGGAACAGTATAAGCAAAATATAAAGGTGAGAAATTGGGTGGTTGGTGAGATGTCACTTGAAAAATTTTATAGCTGTTATATGTCATGGCTGTCTACATGGCCATTAAAGTGCACTCCTTGTACTGCCTACATTAGTCTTGCCATGTGTACACAATGCAAATATGATTGAGAATCATATCCAACCCAAATATTAGAATTGTTGGGAATCTTAATCTTCACCAAGTTTGACAGAGGATTATTATTATCATAATTATAAACAAACACTGATTTAGAAGATCAAGGGAAGAAAACATCCTGAAAATAACCTTCACCATCTGAAATTCTCATTAATGTTTCTGGGCAGTCATCACATATTAAGGGAAGCAGACACAAAAAATTAAATAACATAGTAGTTAAGTTTTGAGAAAAACAAAATGCAGCAAGATGAGAATATTGAATTTAAAAATGAACAGCAAAGGAACAGCAAAACAGTTTAACAGATCTGAGAAGCCATGAGAACAGGAGAAAAAAATTAAACTCTATATTAAATCAGAAGTAGGATCTGTAGTCTCCTAATTTTAATAAGTGCATATTAAACAGTTTCTCATTTTATTTATGTTATTCTAGGTAGAAGTAGATTCTGTTGTTGTGCCTTTGCCATTCTCAAATGAAGAATTGTCCATAGAGGATTCTGGTACAATGTACGTGATTACTACTCCAGCCGGATTGATCATAAAATGGGCTCATCTTACAGGAATCATAGACATTCACTTTAGCTTTCGATTTAATTTGTCTTCCTACACAGAAGGACTTTGTGGTGAGTGCTGGTCTTCGAATTTCTACTTTTTCTAACATTCTCTTCCCAGCTTACAAAGTACTTTGGATCTTGTTGGACTTCATTTGTCATCCACTACAAAAGGACTTTGTCTTGACTGCTGATCTTCAAATCTGTGTTTTCTTCTAATATTTTCCCCCTGATTACAAATTGTTTTGTACCTTGCCCACTTTTTAGATTTGAGACGTGCTGTTAACTCTCTGTTCACCATGTAAATACTGAAGAAATCAGTGATATTCAATAAAAAGCTAGGAAGCAAGAAGTAGTTTAATTTATGGAAATGTATGCTTAGCTCTACTACTATAATACTCTTTATTTCTTCTAGCTTGTCTTCTTTAAACATTGGCAAACTGTCAATGATGATAAAAACTTAAATAACCTTGTTATTTATTTATAGATTAAAATAAGGGAAAATTAAGTCATCTCCAAAGAATACAATGTTCTGAATGGCTCCTGTTTTGTTCTGAAGTATATAGCTCATATTTCAAGTAATGTTAGTTCAGGAAAATATAATTATTTAAACCTCACTAGATTCTGAATAAAAGTTTACTCATTACTTTCTGATCTGACATTATGCTTGATGCTGAAAACTCCAAAATGAGGAAGACCAAGACTTTTCCCTCAGCAAATCTATGAAATCTTCACCCTTCTTTTCTTCTTCTTTTTTTTTCGGTGGTACCAGGAATTGAACTCATGACCTCATGCTTGCAAGGCAAGCACCGTGCCACTGAGCTATATCCTCACATTGCTTTTCTTAAAACATAAATATTTAGTGGAAAGTTATGCTAAAGTGATTTGCATTTTTGTTGCCTATTTAGAGTGTGGGAAACAGAAAAACTTCAATATTTACTTAAAGTTATCATTGTGAAAATAATTGTTATTGAACATACATAATAGAAGTATGCATAGTAACTCAATAGTTATTACTAGGTAATGACTTGGGCTCCAGGAATGTATGTTTCCACCGCTCCCCCCCCGTGGTTTGTCACTTCTGAGTGGTATGACTTCTGTTTGATATCTGTGGTTGTTTTCCTTCCCTGCAGCATTTGCTTTTAAGGAGCCAAACACTCTACCAGCTAAATTTTTAACTATGATTACTTGTTGATTAACCGAGGGTCGTTGCCTAAACTCTTTGATGCCCACAGCGGTAGCAGGGTGTTTACTTAAAGGAACAGCTGAATTCTGCTAGGACCATTAGGGTGGGTGCTGGCTTAAAAGTTCCTGTGCGCAAAAGTGTGACTCAAAATGAACATGGACACTGGAATGGGAAGCCTTTGTTGACATCTTATTTTACATAGCAATGAAGTCTTCTGGGGTAGTCGCTAGAGTTTCAGTAAAAACATATTTTTACAAAAAGAAAATTACCTTTGTCCATAGAAGTTTAGACTTTACAAAATTCATGGGCCAGGAAGATAGCTCAGCGGCACACTATCTGCATGGCACGCAAGAGGCTCTGAGTTCGATTCCTAGTACCAAAACAAAAAACAAAGGACAGGACATACACAAAATTCATAGTTGATTTGCTGTTCAGTTAAATTGTTTTTAAAAACAATTGCACTCAATATCTTGTGTATTGGTAGGGCGGAGCCTTCTACAGCAGCAACAACCTTTATTCATCCTGATATAATTGCTTGGAACTATGTGATATTTGAAAAAATGTTTAATACATGTACTTTGTAGCCTATAATCTTGGGAATTAAAATTATGTGTTCTTTACTCTTTCAGGTTCTTATAGTAGGGAGGAAATACATTGTTTATACATGTGAATCTGATTTATTTAACTAATGAGTATGGTTTCTAGTTATATCCGTTTACCTATAAAAACTTCTAGTTCATCTTTCTTTATAGCTGAGTAATACTCCATTGTATAAAAATACCATAACTTTTTATCCATTCCTCTGCTGAAGATAACAGTATGTAATGTAGCAACCACTGTTAATTCCTATCATTTTGTTTTGAGGTCATGAACCATTTTTGTTGTTTTTATGTTGTTTTGATTTTGTCTTCATTGCTGTTTTGTTAGTTTTTAATCTTTAAAATAGAAAAAAATTATGTATTAATATAGTGTGGGATTTGGGCAAAATATGACCAGGTTTCTGGGTCCATTTATTTGTCCTTCTCTTGCTTCTATAATTCTCTGATTTCTGTAATTCAGTGTGGCCTCCTTTAAGGAAGCTAGAGTGGGCAGCAGGCCAAGGCACCATAGCCATCAATGGGTCCTGTCACCCCAGCAAAAATAAATGGTCTATGTCCAAGAACCTAATTCAAGTCCTGAGCTTGTCAATGGCTGTGCTAAGGTCAAATGACTCCTGTGTCCATGGAACTGCTATGAGATGTTCAGTTCATGCCTGAGTCACCTGCAACAGTTGCTAGTTACAAGAGAGCAGGGATTCACTTTGTGCCAATCAAGCCCCCACCAGGACAGCTGTCATCACTAGCTGGTGCTGCAGGGACAGTTCCTGAAATGGAACTATGGTGTAAAGTATTCAGATAGAGCTTTCCAGGAGCGAAAGGGGGTGTGAACTAGGAGTCTATTACTCAACACCTGCTGTTCTGGAAAATATCTTACCAGGCTTAAAATTGACTTCTTGGGTTAGGAGAGGTGGTGGTAATAACAGCAGAGTGGGAGAGCAGAATTAATCTCCTCCTTTTGAGTTTTCCGTATTCTCTTCAACTATCTTTATGCTTACTCTCTGATTTCTTTCTTAATTGGCTAAAGCAATTCTATACTAGTGTATCAGAGTCAGGTGTAATTCAGCACTAAACTAAAAAGATCCACAAATCTGGTACTTATTCAGTAAACAGTTCACTAAAAATCAAATACTAAGCTGATTTAGTTGTGCTGCTTATATATGATTTAAATGCAATATTTTTCCTCTTAAATGTCTCATATTCTCTGAAGGAATTTGTAATGAAGATCCTGATGATGACCTACGGATGCAAAATGGCACAATTATTACAAATATGGAAGACATAGGATTATTTATTGAGAGCTGGGAAATTGAGAAAACCTTTGAAGTAACAATGAGAAGGCCTGTTAGGAATTGTACCGAGCATGATTGCAGCCACTGCATTGAGTTGCTAAATAGAGAGGCTTTCATTCCATGTCATGAGAAAGTAAGTCAAAAGCAACCCTAAATAAGAGCTGTCAGGTGGGATATGTTGAGAATAAAAGCCAATCAATTCTTCTTCTTGCCCTGATGTATTTCTGCTGAGAATAGTTTATCTATAAACCTTCTGTCAGTATGTTTCAGGATTCTCAGTTGCTTACTATTCATAGATTTTTCAGAGACAGGATAACTGTGTTTTTCCTCCTATGTTTGGTTGGAAGCATATCTACAGCTTTGAAAAATTCAATTCTTTCCTCTGAATAAATGCTTCCAAGAGAAAGAGATCAGTGATACATGATAACCCAGCATAGAAACCAAAGCTCTGAAGCCGCCAACATTTCCTTTTGACCCTGACTTCTCAGGTGCATACTTACATGAGCATCTGTCACATACTGAATTTAACTGATTTTGATTACTTTTTAATGTTTGTGGTTCAAATGATTAGTGTGTATATTAAGTAATAGATGTCATTTAAAAATGATCCAGTATTAGAGGCAAAGGACAAGCAGGATATCATGAATCATTTAGCTAAAGGTTAGTAGGTATTTAGTGCATAGGAGATACTTTGTTAGGCTTCTGTGATATTGGAACAAGACCTCAAGGAATCCAGATGTAAGAAAGTCAGTAAATAGATATACTGTAGTACACATATAGAGGTGCATAAGAGCCCATGTTTGGAAAAAACTAAGGGTTAAACTGTTTTAGAGGAAGAATGATTTTTCCAGGAGACAGGATGAGAAGGAAGATATAAACAGAGAGGAAAAGTACTTGCAAGGCAATATTTGGCGTAAAAGGCCGTGCAAGAAGATATTGAAGCCGAGTGCTGCAATGCATGTGGAGGGGAAGAGAACAAAAAGGACAGTGAGAGCGTTCTCACGTCGGGAGGGAGACCCCTGGGAGCCCTCCGCGCTAGTTGCAGAAATGTAGCCTCCGTGCTCAGCCTGCCCTGTAAGTTCCCTGAGGGACGAGGTGAAGAGTTTGAAGTCCTGGTCTGGGGTGAGGAGAGCTCAGAATTTTGCATCAATATGTACACGCCTGTACACTGAATGAGTGGAGAGACAAATTTGAGTAGATGTTGAGTTACAAATTAAATTATTCCCATTTCACGTTGTCTCTAGAGCAATATGGAGCCTAGTTGGTAGGCCAAAAATGAGTCTCTAAATTGAAGCATGCCAAATTATAACTTATGTGAACAACATGCAATTTTAATACAGGTTTTTGAGAAGCATTCATAAATTGTTTTAGTAGGTGATAGTGTACTGTTAGAGAATGCTTTGGAAGCTTTCTCTTTTATCTATAATAGACTGAACTCTTACTCATCATATAGAAGGGACAGTTGCAACCCAAATCATAATATCAGATATAAATTTTTGTTGGGCCTGACATACTCTCTGCCTCTTTGCTTCTTTCTTTTGAAAGACCTATATAGTTTAGTAGACATAATAGTTATCTTATTTAAAATGTACTAAAATACATTATAAATTTAGAGATGATATCTAGTGTATGGATTTTGAAGCTCTAAGGTCTGAGAGGAACTATAATGAATATTAACTTGTTGCCCTTTGGTTTTCCAAATGTCACAGTTTAAGGTCTTTAAAAAATTAAAACTTCATCCAGGTGTGGTGACACACACTTGTAATCCGAGCACTTGAGAGGCTGAGGCAGAAGGATCAGCTAGAGTTTGAAGTCAGCCTGGGGTACAAATATAGAGTGAGTTTAAGGGCAGCCTGAAATACATAATGAACCCTGTCTCTAAATAAAAATTAAGTAAATAAATACAAACAACATAACTCATCCCAAGGCAAAATACATCTCTAGGTCTCACCAAAGGACTTCTGTGAAAAGATGTGGATCAATTATACCTACTTCTGGAAGTTTGAATGTGATGCTCTGTCTGCATATGTGACTCTGTGCAACAAGTTTGACATCTGTGTTCAGTGGAGAACTCCTGATTACTGCTGTGAGTAACTATTAACTGAATCATATTTTTCAGTCATTAAATTTGCTTGTTATTCCTCCTTTTCATTTTAATCACATGATTCTTCATGAAGAATCAAATGTGTGGAAAACAATATATCATAAACACAAGTTGCATCACCTAACTCCAGAAATAAAAGTTATACATAAATTTCCTATGTGCTCTTCTCCCGTTGCTGTCCCCTATTCCTCCTTCCTGAGTTAATAGTTATTCAGGAACAGTGCTGCTGGTTCATCTGGAATGTATGCCATCTTCAATTTCAGGAGGCACTGACAAATTGTACCAATTTATACTCCCCATGGGCTGAATATTCATTTTTTAACAGTATGACTTTTTAAAGATCAATGAAAATCAACAAGAATTTTCTAAAACATCACTTAGAAACTGCTCAGCAGTACATTTCTTCTGGCAGTGAAAGACTGAATTTGAACATGCATTTTTCTTCTTTATGTCTTGGTTGAATAACATATTGAAAGTGTTTTCACTTTTACTCTGAGGCAGGATATATCTCTTCTCCCTGCACAGAGCAGTAACTTTGTAAAAGCAGACTCTATATTTACATGAGCCAGACATAGACTGCCCCATGGTTATATTTGTTTGACATATGATTTTTTGGCTGTAACATCTAATACTAGCTGGACACCCATAAAAGTCTAAAAAGTATCCACTGATGGTTTTGCTTCTGATTTATAGTTACATGGTAAGTGAAAGAACACTTTGAAGATACTAAAATTTGCAAAGTGAGACAGCTAACACCTTTTTCTCTTATCAGAATTCAGACGGGTTCCTTTTGTCCTTGGTGCATTGTATCCTCTCTTGTTCTTAGCTCTAAGTTGTCCCGAGGGGAAGGAATATCAACCCTGTGTGCGCCCTTGTGAAGCAAGAACATGCCTGAACAATTGGTTCTATGGACACGCACCGTGTGCAGGTTTGAGAGAAGACTGTGTGTGCAAAAATGGAACTATTCTTCACCGGCCAGATAAGATCCAGTGCATTCCAGAGAGAGAATGTGGTAAGAAGGAGCCTGTGGACTGATTTCTTGTGATCCAGCAAACAAAAGCCTTTCCGATATTCAAAAGATATGCTGAGAAAGATTGGCCAAAGATAACCTACTTATCTGAAAGAAAATCAGTTTGTAATTTAGTCTGTTTAACATGATCCCAATTGATGGGAACAAAACTAGGAGCTCTGGTGATGGTTTCTTTAAATCCTTACCTGTGTATGTCGTAACTGGGAATGGGCATGGTAAATCAAGAATTAAAAGTGTAGGTTGTGAGAGAATTTAAATTCTAGTTTTCCATGTATTAGTGGTTTGCTTTTAACTCTATGAGCTTTAGGTTATGGAGCTGTGAGGTGGGAGAAATGATAGTATCTATTAGTCTATAAAGTTAGTGTGGAGATGCATCAAGTAATAAAAGAATTTGTCATTTAAAACGGTGCCTTGACAGAATAAGCACTCGAAAATGGCAGCTGAGGGAAAGCATTTAATTTTTCTACTTTCGTTTTCTAACCATTTATTAAAAGCACATGTTCTCCATGTGGAGGCTGAAACAAAATTATAGCACAGTTCTGTGTCAGTCACGGGTTCTTAGTCATGGCCAGTGGAGGGAATCAGCTACTGTGAGAGAGCAAGGCATGCAGCAGTGAAGCGCATGTATTCAGTTTCGGAACAAGCTTTGACTGCCAGGAAAGTATCTTCTAAAACCTAGCAACATGCTGGCAATCTTATATTTGTTTATTCAACACCTGTGATTCTGGCTTACTAGTGAATAGTAGGATGTAAAAGAAGTCCATTGGAGGTGAGGATGTGATTCTAACCACATTTATATTCACTGTTACTTACCACTAAAGGACCATATTTATTACAAAATAAAACTTCTATATGTAACTGAGTTTGGTTTTGACTGATTGCCTACTTTTCAGTCTTACACTTTAAAGTGGAAATGTTTTGAATTTTAATATGCTATGAAAGGGCTGGGGAGATAGCTCAGTGGCACAAGCACCTTCCTGGCAAGCGCAAGGTCCTGAGTTCAATTCCTTGTACCAAAAATAAATAAATAAATAAAATATGCTATGAAAGTTACTATCAGGAAGGGACTACTTTGTTTTACAATACCTCTCACTTTTAACAGTTAATATTTTAAAACTAATTTAAATTTATGCCTCTGAGTTCATTTGAACTCAATAAATTATTTCAACAAGGCTTTAAATCCATCAAAAGCAATTTAAAATATCATTCTACTTACAGCAGAGATAGTTGTAGAAAGGAAAAATATTTTCTGCAAACTAAGCAATACTTTAAGAAAATGTAACCTAATAGCTGGTGAAAGTAGGAAGGAACCTGAGACACGATAAATTTGTGACACGTCGAGTGTGTTGCTGGACCAAGTCATGATCTGGTATCACAGCATCACAGCATCACAGCTTGCTTTATGTTAGTGCCCAGGTTATAAGTGATATAACTATTGATTTTTTAAAGCCTGCACTGATAGTGAAGATCAACCCCGCGCTTCTGGGGAGATTTGGAATGGGGGCATTGATGAATGTGCCCTGTACAAATGTTTGGAGAATGGAAGCGTCATTCCTATAGAGCCTGACTGTGAAGAGGACCCCCCACCCATCTGTGAACGAGAAGCTGAAGTTGTCACTGGCGTCATTGATAAACTGACCTGCTGTGCAAAGAAAGTTTGTGGTGTGTATATGGGCTGAGGCCTCCTACTCAGTTAGTGTCATAAATTATGTTGCTATTCTTTGTGAGAAAGGGGATTGTGCATGCTATATGGTTTACAAAAAACATACAAGAGTTGCAGTAACAGCAAAGTACTTCCATAAGTGTCATTTCCTCAAAGCAAATTATGCAAATACACATAAGATCCTCTTGCCGTAGCAGTTAATAATATTCAACAATATGTAACAATAGCAAGGGTCTGGACATGTTTGACTCATGAGAGTAGGGTGAAAGAGAATACCAGAAAGACCATAAAGCTACAATGTTCTCATGTTTAGTTTATTTGGAGCTGGATGGACTTAATTGTGTGGTAAAACATATTTAGCGTGAGACATTTCTCTGCTTTGAATTAGCAGCACAAGATTTTAGTTATGTTCACCAGTATTTTAATTTTCTGTTTCTTACTTCTAGGATGTGACATGACTTTATGTGATGCTACCATTCCAACATGTACAGATAGTCAAAAATTGACTGTTGGCTATAGCTCTCTTTCTTGCTGTCCAAAATACAAATGTGGTGAGTTGATTAATTAAGAAACACGAGTGAGGTTTGTTGCTCACTCAGACTAGCAGATTAGATTACTTTTCTCTGTCTCTTCAAAGAAATTATTTATAATTGAAAGATTATGCAGTCACTTTTTCTATCTATTCCACTAACATGAAGATATGTAAGTTCATCATCGCTAAATTTAGAGAACTAACCAATACTATTTCAATTATTTTGCTTTTATTTTCTCACTCGACAAATTTTCAAGTAAATTTATTCCTGCAGAATGTGACCCAGTCAAATGCCCCAATATTTCAACACCAAGATGTAGAGAAGATCAATTCATGATTCAAGTTCAACAGGAAGAACCTTGCTGTTTTTCCCCTTTCTGTGGTGGGTATTCTGGAGATACTTATAATGAAGAACAGGAACAACCTAGTGACGCTCCCTTTGTCGTGAATTCCATGGAGTTGATGTTAACCACTATTCTGATGTTATAGGGATTAAAGAAAAAGAACTATAGAAAAGAAAGTACACCACTTTAAATGACTCTTAACACCTTCCTCTATCAACTAGTGCTGTATATCTCTACCACCCTCTGTCCCTCTGTCTCTCTCTGAATATGATCAGGATAATAAAGTCAAGTTTGGTTTCTTTAATAAAGCAAATACATAATGGTTTTGGGGGAGGGAGGATTTACCACAGGCTTTCTTTAAAGAATAAACTAGAGCGATGGACTATGTAAAGAAAGTATAGGACCTCCTGACAGCTTCATCTTGTGCTTATCCTGTGTGAGCTATGATGATCTTGAAAGAGAATCATACAAACAAAGTGCATCTAGGAAATAGGTAGAAATAAATAGTCTACCTCATGAACTGAGCATTGAAAAATATCATTGTCTATTTTCCAACTCTAATGAATGATGGTATCAAAGTTTAGGAGTTAACAGAGATTTCAGGTATACTTATAAAAGTCAGAATACATCTCTTTCAATCAGTTAAGATTCTCTGACTAGAAGTGGAAAAAACCTGAGGGATTCTGGTGAAATGAGACACAACTCATTACTGTATGAAATACGGGGTACATAGGGGTTCAAAATTAATCAGAACAGCCAAACTCAGGGAAGAAGAGAAACCACCTGCTCTAGATGAAGGTCATTAATGACTGAGCCAGTTCCATCTGTTTCTTGGCCTGGTGTTCCTCTATTTATGATTCAAATTACATTGAAAAAGATTTTGATTAGTACAATGTAGGCTGTTCTTACACAGTGGTCTGTGAGACAGTTTTATTGACAGTAGCTTCACTGCAGTTAGAGCATTTTTCAAGGTTATCCAGAGAGTCATCAAAGTTGAGAGAGATACTGAACAGCTCAAAAGAAGTACTTACAACATTATTTATCCATAAATTGGAATAACCAAGTGTAGCCAGTTAAGGAGGAAGATGTCATTGTAAAGGTCACTGTGTTTAAAAAACAAAGCAACATATTCAGGAGTATTATTGTTTTATGACTAAAATGCCTTTCCTGTTTTCAATTTTATGGAACATAATTTTAAAAAAAATTTATTTGATTGGTACATGGTAATCTGAGATAATAGTCAATTTGTTTTTAGCTCACTTGTGACTTTTGGCTTTTGTTTCACCTTTAGTTTGTGAATCTTGCACTGAACCTATTCCAGTATGTATGGATGGGGAATTTCTCACGGTGGATCTTAACACCACACATTTATGCTGTCCTCAATATTACTGTGGTAAGTGTATGTTAACTAATTTTAACTAATTTAAAGTATTTAGATGTGTCAAAAATGACCAAAATATTTAGATGTTTAAGAAGATTAATGCATAGTTGTATCAGACCTCCTCCATGGTGCTGTACTGGATGAGATGTTCTAGCATTACTGTTACTGTTGGACCATTTTAAGAGTCATGAGTCATTTTTTTATTTTAAAGAAAATAGTATAAAAATTTTAAAAAGCAGAATAGAAACAACACAAAGCAAGGACATTAGAATGATACAGGTTTCCAACCAAATGATAGGGATTAACAGTAGTTGTTATATGACATAATTGTTATCTTCAACAAAGTTGCTCAGGTTACCAGATGTAAGAATAGAAGATTGATCAAATCGTTAAAGAGAATAAGAAAATAATAATTTAAAAGAACATTAGAGATAATACATAGTGGCACTAGGCAGGATTGTATAAATTCACCACTGCACATTGTTGTTGTCACATAAATTGCTCAGATTACCAGCTACAAGCATGCAAAATTGATCAAAATTGTAGGGAAAAAAACCTTTTAAACATTAACTGTTCCCAACAAACCATCAGACACCAACAGCACAGTTATACCATATATATATAATTTGCCTTAGTACTTTTTCTTCTTTCCCTCATCCCAGTTGCTCCTTCCTTTGAGCAGTTTCTTTCCCTTTCTTGTTATCTACTGTACATTTTGGGTTGTATCTACTCTTTCATGTTCTTACACCAGGGAGAGAATGTGATGCTTACACATGTGAGTCTGATTTACTTCACTTACGAGTATGGTCTCTAGTTGCATTGATTTACCTAAAAGCCTTGAGAGTATCTTTTTTGTAGGTGAGTAATACTCCATTGGATAGAAATACCACATCTTTTTTATCCATTCCTTAGTTGATGGGCATTTGGGTTGTTTCCATGATTTAGCTATGACAAATTGTGCTGCTATAAACCTGGGTGCACATATGTCATTGTGGTATGATGTTTTTAATTCTTCTGGAAAAATACTCAGAAGGGGAACAGCTGGGTTAAGTGGGACTTCCAATCCTAGTTTTGTGAGGAATCTCCAAACTGATTTCCACAGTGGTTTCACCAATTGACACTCCCACCATCAGTGGAGAAGTGTTCCTTTTTCCCCACAGCCTCTCCAGCATTTGTCATTGGTTGCTTTCTTAATGATAGCCATTCTTTGTGGGCTGACATGAAATCTCAGTGTTGTTTTAATTTGCATTTCTTGAATGACTAATGATGTTGAACATTTTTCATATATTTGTTTGTCATTAGTATTTCTTCATCTGAGAAGTGTATGTTCATCTCAGATGCCCATTTTTGGATTGGGTCTTTGAATTTTTGGGACCTGATTGTTTTTAATTCTTTATATGTTCTAGGTAGGAGTCCTTTGTCTGAGGGGCAGTTGGATAAAATCTTTTCCCAATTCATGGGTTTTCTCTTCACTGTTGGTTATTTCTTTTGATGTGCAGAAACTTTTCAATAAGATGAGATCCCAATTGTGGATTCTTTGAAGTATTTCCTGTGCAGTCTGGATTTTGTTAATCAACTCTTTACCTGAAACTGTATGTCTTTGAGAGATTTATCTACTTTCTCTTCCTGTAGATTTAGTGTTTCTGCTTTGATATTTAGATCTTTGATTCATTTTGACTTTAGTTTAGTGCATGGTGATAGACATGGGTCTAGTTTTAGTCTTTCACACGTGGAAAGCCAATTTTTCCAGCACCATTTGTTAAAGAGGCTATCTTTCTTCCAGGGATCATGTTTGGCCTCTTTGTCAAAATTAAGGTGGGTGAGTGTATTTGTAGCTGTGTCTGTATCTTCTAACCTGTTCCATTGATCTTCAAGTCCGTTTTTTTGCCGGTACCATGCTGATTTTTATCACAGTAGCTTTGTAGTGTAATTTCCAGTGAGGGATTATGATGCCTCCTACCTTTCCTTTGTTTCCCAGGATTGCTTTTGCTATTATAGGCCTCTTCTTGTTGCAGATGAATTTTAGCGATGTTTTCTCTAGATCTGTGAGGTATATTAGTGGAATTTTAATGGGAATTACATTGAATCTGTACACCAATTTTGGGAGTATGGCCATTTTCACAATGTTGGTTCTTCCTATCCATGAGCACGGAATATCTTTTCCTTTTCTGAAATCCTCTTTGATCTCTTGTTGTAGAGTACTGTAATCTTCACTGTATAGATCTTTTACTTCTTTTATTAGATTGATTCCTAAGTATTTCATTTTTTTAGATGCTACTATGAAAGGTGTGGTTTCACTGATTTCTCTCTCAGTCTGCTTGTCATTTGTGTACAGGAATGCTATTGATTTTTGGGTGTTAGCTTTGTATTCAGCTATGCTACTGAATTTGGTTATTAAATCTATGAGCTTTTTGGTGGAATTTTTGGGGTGTTCTATGTAAAGTATCATTTCATCAGCAAATAATGATAATTTCACTTCTTATCCTTATTCCTCTTATTTCTCTCTCTTGTCTAATTGCCCTGGTTAATATTTCCAGAACTATGTTGGATAGAAGTGGTGACAGTGGACATACTTGTCTCGTTCCTGACTTTAAAGGGAAAACTTTCAGTTGTTGACCATTTAGAATGACGTTAGCTGTTGGTTTGTCATAGGTGGCTTTTATCAGATTGAGGTAAAGTCCATCTATGCCAATTTTCTGTAGGGCTTTTATCATGAATTAGTGCTGGATTTTATCAAAAGTTTTTTCTGCATCAGTTGAGATGATCATGTGACTTTTATCTTTGGCTCTATTGATGTGGTGTATTACATCAATTGCCTTGCATATATTGAACCAAACCTGCATTCCTGTGCTGAAACCCACTTGGTCATGGTGTCAAATCTTCTTAATGATTTGTTGCATTCTGTTTGCTAGTATCTTATTGAAAATTTTGGCATCTATGTTCATTAAGGAGATTGGTCTGTAGTTCTCATTTTTGGTTGGGTCTTTCTCTGGTTTTGGTATCAGGATAATACTTGCCTCCAGGCATGAGTTGGAGAGAATTCCTTCCTTTTCAATTTCCTTAAAGAGTTTGTGAAATATTGGCATTAAATCTTCTCTAAATTTCTTGTGGAATTCAGGTGTAAATCCATCAGAACCTGGGCTTCTCTTCATTTGCAAATATTTTATTACATTTTCAATTTCACTTGCCGATACAGGGTTATTCAGGATTTTTATATCTTCTTCATTCAGCTTTGATAGTTCATATGTTTCAAGAAATCTGTCCATTTCCTCTGTGTTTTCCATCCTGTGAGAGTAAAGATTTTCAAAGTAGGTACTGGTGATCTTCTGAATTTCTACGGGATCTGTAGTGATTTCATCTCTTGCATTCCTTATTGTATGTATTTCAGTTCTTTCTTTCCTCTGTTTAATGAGGTTGGCTGGGGGTTATCGATTTTATTTATGTTTTCAAAGAACCAGCTCTTTGATTCATTAATTCTTTGTAGTTTTTTTTAGTCTCCATTGCATTAATTTCTGCCCTGAGCTTTATAATTTCATGCCTTCTCTGGGCTTTTGGTTTGATTTGTTTTTCTTTTTCTAGAAGCTTGAGGTGCAGCATAAGATTGTTGATTTGTGCTCATTGTATTTTCTTGGAGTAGGAATTCACTGCTATAAATTTCCCTCTGAGTACTGCTTTCATTGAAGCAGGTTCCTGTAAGCTGTGTCAATATTTTCATTTGATTGTACATAGTGTTTAACTTCTTCTTTGATTTCATCTGTGACCTGATTGTTCGGGAGGGTGCTGTTTAATTTTCATGTGTTTATGGAGTTCTTGAGAACTCCTTTGCCATTAATTTCCAATTTCATTGCACTATGGTCTGATAGTATGCATAGGATAATTTCAACTCCTTTGCATTTTCTTAAGCATTTTCTATGTGCTAGCATATGATCTATTTTAGAGAATGTCCCATGTGAAGCTGAGAAGAATGTGTATTTTGATGCTGTTGGGTGGAACACTCTGTACAGTCTACTGAGTCCATTTGTTCACATGATTAGTTTAGTTCTGTTATTTCTTCGCTACTTTTTGTCTAGTTGATCTATCTTCTTGTGATAATGGGGTATTGAAGTCTCCTGTTATGATTGTGTTGGTGCTTATTTCATTTTTCATGTTTGTTAAAATTTGCTTATATTTGGGTGCTCCTGTGTTTGGTGCATAGATGTTTAAGATTGTTACCTCTTCCTCTTGAAGTTTTGCACTCACAAGTATGTAGTTACCTTCTTTATCTCTTTTAATTGTGCTTGGTTTGAAGTTCCCATTGTCTGCAAACAGATTAGTGATACCTGCTTTTTTCTGGGTACCTGTTGTATGGAGTATTGTTTTAAACCCTTTAATTTTCAGTCTGAGTTTCTTTTTGTGTTAAATGTGTTTCCTGTACCAGCATATTGTTGGATTTTGTTTCTTGATGCAATCTACCAGCCTACTTCTTTTGATTGGTGAATTGAGTCCATTTACATTGACAGTTATAAGTTATATGTATTGGTTTTCCTTTGTCATGTTGTTTTCCTGCTGGTTGTTTCTCTTTGTTTAATTGCTTGCTCTGCTTGGTTTCCTTTCTGTTGTTCTTAAAGTTATGGTCTTTTTTCCCTTTCTAGAATATCTTTTAGAACTCTTTGTAGAGTTGGTTGGGCACTCATGAAGTTCTTCAGCTGATTTTTATCATGGAAATATTTTATTTCTCCATTAATTTTGAAAGATAATTTTGCAAGATACATCAATCTGGGTTGGAAGTTGTTTTCTTTCAGGACCTGTAATATTTCATTCCAAGCTTTTCTTGACTTGATGGTTTGTGCTGAGAAATCTGGCATGATTCTGATGGGCTTTCATTTATAGGTGATCTGTTTCTTTTCTCTCACAGCTTTTAATAATCTGTTCTTTTGTTGAATTTATGAGATTTGATCACCATGTGTCTAGGTATAGATTTATTTTGGCTATGGCTAGTTGGAGTTTCTGCCTGGTCCCAGTCTGGTGTGTGTAGGGGGCCGCAGCTCACCGGAGTTCCCATTGCTGTCTGAGGCACAGCTCTGTTGGGGGGAAGGGGGAAGAGGGGGCATGGGAGTGGACCCCAGGCCCCTAGAGCTGTGTAGGTCTCTGCCTAGTCCCAAGCTGGTGTGTGGTGGGTGGCATCATCCCACCAGAGTTCCCGCCCCTGTCCCAGGCGCAGCTCTGATCTGATGGGGAGAGTGGGAAGGACTCCTGAGTCATTTTTTAATCCTCATCAACATGTGGCCATCTCATGAAAGAGCCATCTTTGGAGAGCTGAGAGTCCAACTGGGACATCATTAATGGCAGTAAACTAAATGTTTGTAATGAGATACAGCAATGGAATGCAGTTTATCTTTACCTGTGTGATTTCTCATTTTAGTCTGTGAGCCAAAACTATGCCCTATACCACTGCTCAACTGTGCAGAAGATACGAATCTTGTGAAGGAAAATGTATCTGGTCAATGTTGTCCAACATGGCGTTGTGGTAACTAATTTCCTATTTAAGGTTTTATTGCAGTAAATTAATGTATTTGGATCAGTGTAAATATGTTAATTTTTACCTTTTAGAATGTAACTGTGGAAACCTTATTGTACCAACTTGTGAAGTGGTAAGAACACATATTTTGTTTAACTTTTCTTATTTCTTCAATTGGTTTATTCTTTCTTTATCTTTTCCATTTTGAATTCTTCAGAGTAAGTGGAATTGTCCTCATTAAACTATACTAAAGTAGATTAACATAATTTAGCTCTGATACTACAGAATTTTTTTTATACTTTACTTGAGAAAGGAAAGTATAATACATTGTTTTTCTAACCAGTGACTAAATCTATTAATCTTATATCTACTGAAGGTCATAGATCTTACAATGAAACATAACACTGAAAAATATTCTTCTAATGTTGAAAGGCATTGTCCATGATCCTTTCAGAAAGTGTACTAGTAACACATATTTTGTAAGGAAGGAGGGGGTATACACATATAACTGTTCATATCTTCCTATGCATTATTTATGAACAAGTAAACCTTATAGAAATTTCAAAGATTTAATATTTTTTTAAATAATAAAGATGACTATTATGTTACTTATCTAGTCATGTATCCCATGGCTACATATCTTTATTTTCTTTAAGTTCTTATGTTCATGATACCTTTATAAAGAAAGGTAATATCAGAGAAGACAGGTTTTCTTTCACAGAGATTTTCATTTTTCTTTTCCTTCTCAAGTAATGTGTATTCTCAGAAAACTCATTTAGACTCTCCAGACCAAACCTATATTCTGGAGAGTAAATGAGGCACTTTTTAATGTAACGGAATTTATCTTAGCATGCCACAGCTTATTTTAAAAAGCATGAATTCAGATTTAGTTTGAATGAACAGTGTTATCATCTATGATTTATGTAGATGTTAAAGCTTATAGGTAACTTCAATAGAAATTCTTTCATTTGCTTCTTTTTTATTATTTTAAAAGTAAAGGAACAAAAACATTAACAAACAGACACAAAGTAGCATAAGAATAGTACAATCAAAACTGATTTACAGACAAGGTGACAGGGAATCAACAATGGTTGTTGCTTTACATATTGATAACTTAGAAGTGTATATTCAGGAATACAGATACAGACATGCAAAATTGATCAAACAATTAATCATCAACTATTCCTTACTATAAAGTGACCTAAGTCAGTAGTACAACTATGTAAGATATGCTGTACATACATACTTACTTTCTCTTTCATTTGCTTCTATGTATACCATAAGCACAACCACATGAGTGGAATTGTGAAGCCATATATTTCTCAGATACTTATAGTTTACACAGCATGCTTAGAATGTTACCAACATTTCACTAAGTAAATATTTTAGCTCATTTCATAAGTAAGGAAGTTGATATCCAAGATAAGAAATGATTGAGCTCTTCAGGACTCAAAGCAAAGAGTGCTTTTCTGTATGTGTGTGTGTGGTGTGTGTGTGTGTGTGTGTGTGTGTGTGTGTGTGTGTTTCTTATTTTTTATTTTGTAGTTTTAAAATTTTTCCTTAACTCTTTCATTTTCCTCACAAAATAAAACCAAGACACAATGTGAAGCAAGAACAAAAGCGAATATGAGCCTGCCTGGTTTCTGTGTTCGGTCTTACCTTTCTCTAGCTGTGCCTAGACGTTTGTTTCAGTGGCTCTGAGGTGATATTCAGTTTATTCACATGGACAACAAATGTATTCCAACCTAAAGAGTGTATTTTTTAAAAAATAATAACCTCAGTGAAATATAACTTACATACCATGCAATTCAGCCTTTTTATGATAGTACTGGGCATTGAACCAGGGTCTTTGCACTGAGTTACATCTCTGGCCCTGTTATAATTTTTCATTTTGAGACAGTCTCACTAAGTCTACTAAGTTGGTCAGGGTGGGCTTGAACTTGCTATCCTCCTGCCCTCTTTCCCCAGAGTTCTGAAATTACAAGCTTGTACCACATGCCCAGTCCATCTGGCCTTTAAAATATACAATCCAGTGGCTTTTTTGCATGTTCAAAGAACTGTATTACCATCAACACAATCAAATTAGAACAACTTAATCACTCCAAGAACAAACCCTGTCCATATTAGAAAACACTAATTTCCATGAAAACTCTGCATACATTAGAAACTAGTGCTTTAGTTTACTTTTTGGTATAGATTTCCAGATGCTAAATATTTCATAAAATTTGAATCATATAATATGTAGTCTTGTGTATAGATTCTTTCTGTTGGTATAAGGTTTTCAAAGTTTATGTTGTAACATGTATTATTACTTCATTACTTTTTATTGTTAAATAATACTTCACTGTATGAACATAGCTAGATATTGATCCAAAAAAGACATAAATGGTCAATAGCAGAGGGAAAAATACCTAACATTATTAGCCACCAGTTAAATGCAAACCTAAACTTCCATTTCCCCTAACAGGTCCAATTACAACACTCATTGCCAAGGATAGGGAGAAAGTACAGTACTCACACCGTGCTGGTACCAATGTAAAACAATGTAGCTGCTTTCCAAAACAGCTTGGTAGTTACTTAAAGGGTTGATCAGGAGTTACCACATGGCCTAGCATTCCATTTCTAGATAGACACACAAGAAAAGAAACAGATGTGTACACAGAAACTTGTACTCCAATATTATAATTGCAAAAAATTATGAACAACCTAAGTTAATTTTAATACTAAGTTTAAGGGACAGTGATGATTACATGGGAGTAAAACATATAATATTTGATGACATATTAAGTATTTTCATAAATACCCAAATCAATTCCTATAGATGGACTTGGGTATTAGAATAAGTGCTTAACTAAATTGTTGATAGAATCTCAAAACAAAGAAGCATAGCAGGAAAGAATAGATTTTAATTTGTGGTTGAGAGGCAGTAGCGATTATTGTGACTTTAGTTGTTTAAAAAAACATATGAGTAAGCAATGGGAAAGAGTGCTAACCACATTCTTGCTTATTTCTTCTTTGGAGTAACTTGTGCCATGGTAGAATTATTATTATTATTATTATTATTATTATTGTTATCTTAAAAACTCCATTAGAATATTTTATTTCCAACCACATTGTGTCTATTGACTAAGTCATAAAATTGTCAAATGAATTAATGTTTATACTACAATTTATAAAGCACTATAAAGAGATTAGCTTACAGGGAAAAGTTCCTCTTAGTACAGTATAGTACTTGGATTTACTTGAATAATTTGTGTCAAGAGTTAAATTCACTTTATCACTGACATGATATGAAAATCAAAGCCATGCAGGAAAAATTGATATTTAACACACAATTCTTAAGAATTTAGGTCTGTCCCAGCACTTGCTCAGTGGATTCTAAACCAAACTCAGCAGGGCCAGGTGTGAGCATCTGTCATAACAATTTATGACCAGCTAAAGGTTACACTGTATATTCTGTGTGCCAAGCCCATTCCAAGCTCTTTATAAACATAGACCTATGTCTTTTTCTCACCAATCTGAAGTGGTACACAATATATTATTTCTATTTTATGGTGAGGTGGAGATTGGATTAAGAAATGTACTCTACACAACTAGTAAAAAGCAGAGTTAAAATTTGGAACACTGTAGTCCTTTTCTTAGTTTGTATGATTAACCATTGTGCTAGACCTTTCTCTTGTTCTTTATGGTATGAAGCGTTGGTCAGAAATAGACATGGAAGCCTGGGGCCACCACTATAAAGCAGATCAAGAACATTTCCACCCAACAGAGTTTCTAAGTGTGGGAAGCATTCTTTTATTTCCCATTTCCCTAGAAGCTCAGAGTCTAGCACATCATTTTTAAGTGAAGACAGATATTGAAGAACATGTATTCATCTTCTTTCAAATAGATATGGAAATTAAAGTTTAAAAAGATTGAGTGATCTACAATTTTATATTGTGAATTTTTCCCTCTGGAGTTACTAATTGGTGAATGTTGGTTAAGCAAGACTATTCACTAAAATATTTATTAAGGACCTACTTAACATGTGTCTACCTATATGGAAAGGCACATATTAGATATTATAATATGTGTTTTTTACAATTACCATAATAAACTATATAAAATAACTTCTTTCTAACAGGGAGAATTCACTACAATAGACAAAAACTTTCAGAGTGACTGTGGATGTGTACAGTATCTTTGTGGTAATTATTTTTAAAATCTTTTAAACAATAAATGAATATATTGTTATCTGGTATTCAATATTAAATTCAGAATGGTTTTGAATGATATAAACATTAAGCCAATCATCAATATTTAAAAATATGCTACTATTTTTCTTTCATAATATCTCAAAATGTTCTGAAAACTTTGATAATGGGACAGAAGAAACATTTTTCAATGGTTTAACAGAATTTTAAAATTGATGAGAGAGTTCTTTTTAATGTCTATATTTAATTTTTAAAATAGCTAATATGTGTATGTAGGAGGGCATGTTTGGCTATTGTTTGTTATTATTGATGTTGACACTGTAATTCATAAATACAATTGATTTTTCCAAAAATAATGACCCTTCACATCGAGTATTAATGAGTTAATAGAAAATATAACCTTTGTTTAATGGCTTAAACATTTTGTGTTTTTCTATGAGAGAAGTTTCCAAGTTCCTTGTGGGAGAGTCATAAAGCTTCTGATTTCATTGCCATGCTAGTTACTCTAGTATGCTACTGGTAAAGATACAATAATGCATGAAATCAGCTAGCTCCGTGAACTATGACTTCATATGGCTGTTTTACAACATAAAAATTAAATTAGTTCTCTAAACACGGTAATTAAAATGGTGAAATGTTATAAATCCTGTCCTGAAGAGGCCTACTATGCTTGAGTTAGATTTTGCTTCCATCTGCTTCCTCCTTCAACTGGTCATGTTCTGTCCTGAGGAAGGATCAGGAAGTATTTTGTCTATTTTTCCTGAGATTGCCTCTCTCTGGAACCTGTAATAAAATATAGTTTTTGGAAGAGGTTAGAACAAATGATTTTATAGATAAATTTTATTACGTGTTAAGGGATAAATGTGCTACATTCATTATTAGGTAAACATTTGGGTTATTATCAGTGTGTAAATAAAGCCCTTATTTGATTTTAAAACATTGGTGCAACACAATGAAAACATAGGGTTATGTATAAATTCCATTGACTGAGTAATATTGAACTCAACATTATGTTTTCTTGCTGGCATTTTTCTATTTTTAGAAAAGGATGATGTGTGTGTGTTTCAAGAAGTATCAGTGTTGGATCCTGGACAATCTATGATAAAGTATTTGGAAGGGGACTTTTGTTATACAATAGAGTGTCTGGAAGAAAAAGATAATCATACAGGCTTTCACACTCTGAATTTTACAATGGTGAATTGTTCAAAAACTTGTGACTCTGTAAGTATTCCTTATAAGTTCTTCTGATGAGGGTGAAAGCATCCACATTTGGCAGCTGTTAATTTGAACTAGTAAATAGCCCTGAGATGAAAATATAAACTTAAATAGTTCTTCAACAGTCCGCTATTTTGTATTTGTTTATTGTATATTTCTACTTTGTTAGGATGAGCTTGAGTTTCAGGACTCTATTATTTATAGCTCGACAGCATGCCTGAAGTTGTTACACCTACTTTATGAATCTTAAAAGTAAAAGTTAAATCTACTGTACTTCTATTATGGTCATATAAAGTAACTATTACTTGAAGCTCCTTAAATTCAATCTTAGAAATACAGCCGTTCAGAGAGAATGCATTGTTATATAGGAAATGCTTTCAGAAGCAATTCATTAAAATATTGGCATTGTTCTGTGGCCAAGTTAATGTATTGTCTTTAAATACAGCACCAGGTATACACTCCATCTCTGAGTGATTATGATTGTTGTGGTTCCTGTAAAAACGTATCCTGTAAATTTCATATGGAGAATGGAACATCAGTTGTATATGCGGTATGATTCTTTTGTCTCCTGAAATGTATTCCTTGGAGAAGAGCTCTCTGTGCTGCTATCTAAAGATGATAATCTTGGTTTAATAAAAGTGGAAAAATATGAAACAAACACATAAATCTAAAAACATCTGCACATATGATAAACATATTCATAACAGAACAGTCATAGCATGCAACACACACTGATAATTTTTGTTGCAGAAAACACATTTATATGGTTTCCCAAACTAATTTTAGTATAGATTTTCACTTTTTTCCCCCCCAAATGTAAGGAATGGGTTCTGGAAAGTCTCTATTTTTAATTATTACAAAAGAAAAATCAAGCTAGGTGTGGTGGTGCACACCTGTAATCCAGCACTGGGAGTCTGAAGCGGAAAGATTGCTACAAGTTTGAGGCCAGCTTGGGCTACATAGTGAGTTCGGGAGCAGCCTGAACTGTACGGTGAGACCCTGCCTCAAAAAAGCCAAAAAACAACGACCAAAAAACACCTTCAATAATTTTATGGAACTGCTAATTTTTTTAATCTCAGATAAATTAGACATTACTGTGTTTTACAAATTTGAACAGTTCATCTTCTTTGATACTTGAATTTATTGATCATTTCCAGTTGAGGTAGCCAAATAATTATACAATAATCACTATGTGATAATTATGTAGGCTAATTTTATTTCTAAACGGAAATGCTGAAATCAGTAATGAAAAAAGTTATACATGAACATTTCCTAAAGGAATAAGACAGATTTTAAAAGAACTGTAAGGTATACAGAATTAGAATCATATACATCAATCAGCACTCATCGAAATATTTAGAAAATTCTCTGGTTGTGGGGAGAGTATTGAAAGACAAACATGTCTCAAGAAAAGAGGGAAAAAGTGGTATGATTTGTTTTCTAATTAGTGAGGAAACGTTAGAACAAGGCATTTGGCACACAGCAAAATTAGATAATTAATTATGTAGTAGAAAAAAATACCCATATTCTCCTTTCCACCATTGCTTTAGTTCACATTTATATATTAGCTCTATCACGGGACCAAATACATGTAGTAAGCACACATAATGTGTGTGTGTGTGTGTGTATGTGTGTGTGTGTGTGTGTGTGTGTGTGTGTGTGTATATATATATATATATATATATATTTGATAAATTTGAGGACTTTTTCCCAATGTGACGTTTATGTCACAAGCAGTTTTCTACATCTTGCTATGCATATGATTCAATAGAAGCAGAAATAGTCTACTTAAGAAAGAGCAGATTTTATCATATGAAGCAGTAACTTTTGCTTTTATTTTTAGGAGGGGAGCACCTGGCACTACAATTGCACCACATATGAGTGCGTTAAGACTGATGAAGGGGCTGTGATTCTGAACTATAGTATGGTCTGTCCCCCTTTCAATGAGACTGAATGCAAAATGGTTTGTATTTCGCCTTATCTAAGAAAATTCTCTATTGACTTTATTTAAAAATTACCCTTTTAATACGGGGTCAAATTTACATGGTGGCTTTTTTAACTTGGTGAAAATTTTATTTTCTTGCATGAATAAAAGCTCTGTAATGTTTCCTTAGTTTATTATCTTGAGTTCTATGTGATGCTCCAAATTTGATTGTTTCTTTGTGGATGTCTTATCTCTAGGATTTTAGGCATAGATATAAAAATTACTAAAAAATTCTTGTGCCAGCCAACCTGCACTCCATTTAGAAATAGACTAATAAGTGAAACAATTGAGTTTAAGTCTTTTTTTTTTTCTTAGGCAAGTTTTCATTTTTATTTTTGTCTGAAAAGAGATGGGGTTTCACTATGCAGTTCAGGCTGGCCTTGAACTCACTGTGTAGCCTGGACTGGCCTCAGACTTGAAGCAGCCCTCCTGTGTCAGCCTCCCGAGTGCTGGGATTACAGGTGTGCGCCACCACGTGGAGCCCCAGTTTTTAGTGTATGCTTCCTGAAGTGACAGTCACTTTCGTTTCTCTGAGCACAGGTCACTAGAGAACTGAGCATGATGTTAGTTTTGCTCTACCAGTTCTCTAAACTGTTACAGCAGAGTCTATTTGGAGAGTAGATTTTTAAAAGTGACACATTTTTTTATTTTAAAAGGTTCTTTGTAGTTTTACTTATTTGGTCAAGAATAATCCCTGAAGAGAGGTATAGAGAGAGAGCATAGTGTCACTGATCCCTGTCACCCCAAGATACACCCTTTCAATGATGACAGCCCGCTACCTATAACTTTACTAGTCATAGAATTTAACCTCTGCAAAGAAACCTAAACATTATGTTTTTGACACTCATTTTATAGAATAACTTATTCCTTTATTTACATTGCAATTAGCAAGTGATGGAAGGCAATCAGTAATTATTGTCAGAATTCAAAAAACTAATCAATAAAATTTTATGAATTTAGCCTGGGACAAGAGCCATTGTGTGATATTGAATTCTTTTGAATTATAAAATAATAAAGAAAAATTTATGCTATTTCAACATTTAATTCCATTCAGAAACTCAATCTAATCAAGTAATTTAGATGATTCTGAGAAGTTGAAAAAAACATGACTTTTGTTAAAAAGAGTCATTAGTGTTTTTTCTTGGTAAAAAGCAATATTTCTTGGAACTCTAACATGAATTTTCAGGTAACACAATATTTTGCACTTTTTCATATTATCAATGTGGAAAGAATTCAATCTTAAGCAAAATATCTGCTCTTAAGAAAATTTTATTGGAAATGATTAAAGTCCAGTCTTTTTCCCATGAAGCCTTTGTGATACACGATAAAAATACTAGAAAAGTTAGGTTTATATTTCTATTGTGAGAGTAAATCACTGGGCACTAAATTTCTTAAGTTTATTTCTTTTTTCTTTTCCTAGAATGAAGGGATTGTAAAGCTTTATAATGAAGGCTGCTGCAAGATCTGTAAGTGGAGACAAATTACATAAAATAGCTTCATAAATTGAATGTGATTGCTCACGGCGATTATGATTTTCTTTTAAGATCCCATTTTTATGATGCAAAGGAAAATATATTTTATAAAGCAAATTATTTAAATGGTTTTTGTCATACAATTGAGAATTCTGTGAGTTATTCTTTATCTTCTGTAGCATACATAAAATACTTTTAATTTAGATATATTTTAATTTCATTATTAGAGATTTACCGTGGCATTTTTCAATAGATATTGGAGAGGATTTTAATAAATTTTCTATTTGAAAGTGCACTAATGTTAAATTTTCTTGGGACACGCTGAACTACACAGCGTTGAGGAGGTCATGGTGACAATGACGTGACATTTCAGTAACGATATAGAGAGTACAGTGCTTTCCAGGCTATTTTGATTAAGTCTATGGTTCTGTGCTTTTGGAAAATACTTTTTAAATGAATTATGTTTAAATTCTAAATGTAAAAGTTCTGATGGTTATTTTTAATAACTAAATTTACATGAATATATTTTATATTTTTGGATTATAAGTTTTATTTCATAGTGATTTTTAAATAATTTTAATGATGGAAACATAATAGAGATTGGTATAATCATTTTCTTCTTTAAAAAGTGCTTGAATTTCTGCCAATATAAAAATAAGAGATTTTGGAAAATTGGCTTAGGCAATAATTTAAATATTATAGAGATGCTTTTAGGAAAAAGGCACAACATTGTTCAGCTTAATAATGCATAATATAGGTTTGGGATTTTAGCTTAAAAGTTGTCATGTTCCAAATGAGACTTCTGATCTTCCTGAAGGACTCTCTTTTTACTATGTGAGAGTAGTTTTATCAATTTAGAGCTGTAAATTCCTATTTAATAGAACATTAAAATATATTAAATAGTAATACTACATAATTATGATATCTTTATACTCTTGGACATAATAGCAGCTTCTAAATCAGCCTCTCCTAAAGCTACTATACAATATTTATTCTTCAGAGAAATCCAATTAATTAGGTTCTGAAAGGACCCTGGTGTTCAGGGCCAAGAGGTTCACTAATTGGTCCAAGTCAAACCTCTTGGGGCTGGTGATTCTGGGCTATAATGACCAAATTTCATTTAAATGATGTATGAAAAACCAAATCCACCACGTAGTTTGATATCTAATATATCATAGTATTAATTTCCAGGGCAGCTGAAACACAGCACTGTAAAGTGAGTGGCTTAGAGGAATTTATTGTCACAGATCTGGAGGCTACAAATCCAAAACAAAGATGTTGACAGTTGGTTTCCAATGAAGACTGTAGATGGATGTTTGTACGTTCACATGGGGCTTTCCTGTGTGTGTGTCTGCCTTTAAATGCCCCCCTTTTATAAGGACATTAATCATATTGCAGCAGGGTCCATCTATCGGTCTTATTCTTATTCTAATATTCTTGATTACCTCTGCAAAGACCTGTGTCCAAATAAAGTCACATTCAAATGTTCTAAAATATTTTTGGAAGACAAACTCAACTGATAAGAGTGACATTACTTTCGTTTTGTGGACATGCATGCATGTGCACTTATGCATTTTAATTACTGGTGACCTTAAAAATATGCTAGCTAAAATTTTTATGTTTATTAGAAATAAGCAAATTTTCATTCATATTCCCTACAAATGTAAACTAAAGTTTATTCTTTAGAGAATAAACATTAACATCAAACAATCATTGTATCACAAACTCAAAGTGGAATGTAGCCCTAGAATCTGAAGATGTTTATAATTTTTTATAATTTTGCTTCTTGTTCTTCCTGCTTCCTCTGAGTCTAGTGTAAGATGTAGGCACAAAATCAGGTTGTAATGTTAAAATTCTCATTTTTTATAGCCCCATGTTAGCCATTAGAAAAAGTGAGTGTATTTAAGTTATGTGAGGGCAGACAAGGGAAGATCTGTATAACTAATCTAATAAACCATCATTTATTCTGACCGAACACTGACACTCTTAAGACACGCAGACAGCACCACAAGCATCCTCCTAGCAGTTCTAGGACAGAGGTAGAGCTTCCTCCACAGATGAGGAATATGAGGATTTGGAGAAAGTGATCTCATTAATCAATAATGGATTTAGGCTTGTCAGTTTCCTGACCCCAGAGTCTTGAAACTTACCAATTTTGGAAGCTGCAGAACAATCAGAATCTATCTGACAAGCAAAGATGTGAAGTAATTTCTGCTTTGAAGTTAGGGAATCATTTTCCGTGGTCTGGGTCACCAAGCTGTGTTGGAGAGATTGTAGAGGTTGGACACTATCACAGGTGCTATAGAAAATGTGTGGCAATAAAGACTCCAAGGGATGAATAGGAAATGACTCTTGGTAACAAGAAATTTCCCTAAGAATGGATAAATGCTGTCCAGTTTCATTCAGTGAATGAAATGACTTACCAAACAGGTTTTGTTTGGTGCTTTCCTATGCCGGATACCCTTATACGTAGTGGGACTATAATACTGAGTGAAATAATACATAATGCACCATGTATATTATCAAGAACAGGGGAAGAATGACATAAATACATACTGCTGTGTAAGGTAATGATGAGAAGTTTAAGGAAAAATAGCATCGAATGAAAGAGATTGGGAAGGACATTAGCTGGGTTGCTAATTTAAGTGGGAGCTCAGAGACTGCCTCTGTGGTGAGGAGTTATTTGAGTGGAGACTCAGTGTCCTGCGGAAGCCATCCAAGAAGTGAGGCGTGCTCACAGTAGAGGAAATCATAAAGTGTGGCTACAACACAGGGAATGATAGAAAGGAGAGGGTGAAGTACCTTATAGGTCATGATAGATGTAATTTCTTTCTTGACTACTTTTTCTTCTTGGACTTGCATAGCAATAGATGGGCTAATGAGGCCACTGATTATTGGGTGAAAGCTACATAAGGCACAAAACAGCCTGTGCTCACAGATCGCACTGAGTTACGGGCTGTGCTAAAGTACAGCAGTCAGAGAAAAGAGGCCAAAGCAGAGCAGGAAACTGAGGAGGACCAAAATGATTTGAGGAAGTCAGGGTGGGGGACTGGATCCAATGATGCTGAGAACTCAAGTAGGATGAAAACAGAGATGTGACCTTCAATTTAGTCATTGGCGATCATATTTCAAGCAGCTGTAGCCACCCATTTCTTTTTCAACCAGAGTAACAACCTGTGTCCACCGCACATGTTGGGGTTTCATATAAGCATTCATTTAAAATAAGTATTACATGACTAATTTGAAAACTGGAAATATAGTTCTAACTTTTTGCACACAAGGAACTCAGCAGAATGATTCAGTGACTTTCCTAATGCGAGGAGGCAAGTTAGTCACAGAGTGACAGCAGGACCTGGTCTTTTCTGACTCACCAAATGCATCCGCTATCATACAATATGGAGTACATTTTCTTAGATGTGTTATCAAGTGATAACCTGTCACACACAGTTGGATTTTACTATATTATGAATGATTACAAAGGGTTTCCATTTAAAATCATAAAAGGGCATTTCAGGGACATAAAATCAAGTATAATTATCCACATGTTTCAATATGCTGGATAAATACTGCAGTTGTATTTTTTCATTATGTTATATTAATGCATAGTGTGATCACATGACTTTAAAACTCTTGGCTTTTATTTTTTATTAGTATATGTTTGCAGTACCTAACAATTACAGCGCCTTGGGGGACTGGTGCATATGCATGTCCCATCTTCCATCACCTCTACCTGCCTGGTCTTCTCATCTTCAGAGTCTACTTCCATGTTTCCTATCTTTATTTTTTAATTTATTTTGTTCTTTAAATTGTTTATATTGAGCTATTCATGTTGGCGAAACTATGTGATATTTTATCTTCTGTTCCTTGTTTGTGTTACTTTGCATTATGGTCTCAAGATCCAATTATTTTCCTACAGGTAACTCAACTTCAACTTTCTTTAGTAGAGTTGTACTTCATTGTGTAACTATACCATATTTTTATTTTATATATTTTGTTATATATTTTTATGTTATATATTATTATATATATTCTTATGCATACAATGTTTAGTCAAAATATTACTTTATATGCACATACAAACCACACAGAGATTGATGTTAGCATTATTACATGAATGGGATATTTTGACTTATAATTATTCTAAGACAATAAGAAATAGTCCAAATGAATAAGTATAAAGCTAGGAAATATAAGAATCTATTTAGAAAACAAAAATAAATGTTATTCATAAAATATATAGGAATAGAATACTAAATATATTTTAACACTGGATTACATTACATACATCAACTTTCAAATTTAAATATATTCACATATATAGTGAAGGAACAACTTTATATGGGTCTTCTGATGAGTAAATACATTCTATATTTCATCAGGCAAAAGAGAAGAAAGAATATGCCAGAAAGTGATCATTAAATCGGTCATAAGGAAACAGGACTGTGTGAGCCAAAGCTCTGTAAGTAGACAAATATCATTTGTTACATGAACAATGTGTGTCTTTCTAGAAGTATATTCCACTGACACATACATATATGCCAACATATAATATTTAACTTTGAGAATACTCCTGCATTATAATATTAAAATATTGTTTGTGAAGAAATTTGAATTATTCTTAGCATGAATGATCATGGTAATGATTAATGATAACCATAATCCAGAGAGATGGAAATTAAATCCAAATACATTTGACTGCCCAGTTTCTTAACTATGCAATTTCACTCAAGGCAAACAGTGCTAGTTATGACTTTTCCCCCTTTACTATGACATGTCTAATTGTGTAGTCTACTTAAGTCTTGATATCATACAGATGGCTACAGAATTATTAGATTATGATTAATATAGTCAATGTATTTTTTTAGTTATGTTTGTGTATTTCATATTTTGAGTTATATCAGCATTGCTGTATTGGACATCACCACAGTACATTCCTTTGACTTAGGTGGGTTAAAATGCAATGTAGTAATTTCCAGAGTCTTTTACATACAGAATACTAAGGATTAAAGTGATAATTAAGAAAGTCTTGCTTTCATATGACTTGCTACTGGAATCAAGTAGTACTCATTTTTTAAGAATTTCAGGGCTGGGGATATAGCTCAGTGGAATAAGCACTTGCCTAGCAAGCGCAGGGTCCTGAGTTCGATCCCCAGTACCGCAAAAAAAAAAAAAAAAGAATTTCAGACATTCTTTCTATTATTTCTCCTGACAGATAAATGTTGCCTCTTGCGATGGAAAATGCCCTTCAGCTACCATATATAACATCAATGTTGAAAGTCATCTAAGATTCTGCAAGTGCTGTCGTGAAAATGGAGTACGCAACTTGACCATCCCTTTGTATTGCTCTGGAAATGGCACTGAAATTATGTACACTATGCAGGAACCTGTAGACTGCACATGCCAGTGGAATTAACTTGTCAGACTCCAGGATCTCCGGCCAGTATCATAATGTGAAATATAGTTAACCATTGTCCCTATTATTTAGGCACTTGGCCAATGTGGACTGTTTAATAATGTGTTTTTAGTAACTGGAATATGACACTTGAACAGTTGGCATAAAATATATACACTTTAGTGGCAAAATTAGATGTATTGCTTTGTTTTAGAGAAGCAAGTTATTTCAAGTTGTTCAACTGTAACATGGTTATAATTGCAACATGATATAAATCTGGAATTTTTTTAGTCAAGTGGAAGACTATTTTTCAAAATTCCTTAAATTTTTCTCACTACTTATTTTTTGATTTTCAAAGTCTGCCATACTGTGCAAATTAAGATACCCTTTAATATCTACTACTTAGTGGGTAAATGTGATCTGTTGAAATTTGGCATCTATTCAGCCATTGAGTTTTGTGTTTAGATACATATCATGGAATTATAAAGTTTTAGGTTACTTAAAACCTGAATGAATGGGATATTACTGCAAATCACCCTTTTTTGGTGGGTTTAGCAAATAACCAGAGAAGCTGTCTGATTTGTACAAGTTCACCCATTGTAACAATATACTGAAATTATGTTAACAAACTTAAATTCTAGATCTCCTTTTTCTTTGATTTTTGAGCAGTAATGTGTCTATCATAGAATCATTTATTCTTAGTTTGCATTGGATAGAATTAAAGATTTGAAGTTCAAGACATTTTAAAAATGCCAGACACATAAATAGTTATCTCAATAAGTAGCTGGAATATACAGCATTGGTTGATAAATATAGGAGGCAGATTATGAACATTTATTTTTATACCATTAAAACTATTAAATATGTTGTTACTATTTAACATTTATGTATCTGTTTGCTGTCTCATTGAAATATGATTTTTAAGATGTATTAGCATACTTACTGAAACAGAACTACTCTGCTGTTAATGCTGCTTTGTCAGTTAGTGAAATAAAATTATCTGAATATATTAATAATTTTATAATGGGATGCTGTAGTTTTTAAATACAGTAGATTACTGATATTTGCTAGGAATGTATCCTGAATTCTTTGCAAATTCCCAAATTGTTTTTCACTTTGAATAAATAATTATTAAAATTACTTCCTCCATAGAGACAGAATGCTATATTTACTGCAATTGTAAATATCAAAAAAATTTAACATCAATAATATAAATGACACTGAAAAACAAATGCCTGGGTCCTAATGAGCTCAGTGACCTGATTTCCCATGCTAATATCCCTGCTTCAAAATCATACTTTCGGGGCTGGGGATATAGCTCAGTGGAATAAGCGCTTGCCTAGCAAGCACAGGGTCCTGAGTTTGATCCCCAGTACTGCAAAAAAAAAAAAAAAAAAAAAGCCAAGCAAAATCATACTTTCAGAAAGATTTCAACCTACTAATATTTTGGACTTCCAAGGTTACTTAATGGGTGAAGGAATTAATATTGCATCTGCAAGGTCTCAGTATCTACTGTATATAAAAATGATTTATCTCATTTGTGTTTAATGTGTATTTCCTTCTGAAGTAAGTACGTTAATATCTTTGATTCTGGTTAACACATAGATTTAATTAAATATTTCTGTTTAAAATACTATGATTTTGCTTAAGAGAAATTATGTACCTTAAATATACTATATAATGTTGTATATTATCATCTATTTTTATTTCTACTTTGTGAAATATTAAATTAAAATATTAAATGATCTTTACTACTCTTTGTAGACAAAAGGGAAATGTTCTCAATGCCTAGCAAATATAACATGTATGTTTTGAGGTCCTGCCATGTACCTGGTGCTATTCTAAGCCCAGGAGGCACAGGCAAAACCAAACAGACACAGTGCTTGTCCTCATCTGACTTGTATTCTAGGAAGAAAGCAGACTGTAACTAGTCACGCATATGAGAAATTTCAGATGGCCATCCCATCGTGTCTATGGTACTTAAAAATGAAACTGAGAAAAGAGGTGGCAGGGTACAAAAAGATTTATTTAAAACATTTATAGGCAAGACTGGTAAAGACACAAAAGCAGGGAAGTAAAGTTCCCACTAGCCAGGAGGGGTTCTAAGAAGGACACCCACGAGAGACCCTTGTGTAGAGGTTTTCAAGGGGTTTAGACACATACTCAGTCCACTGTGTAAATAATGCAATCTCTAACCTATAGGAGACTACATATTTTAAAAAGTCCAGTCTCTGCAGAGTTCACACAGTGTCCACACAGGACTCATGCAGCCTTGAGCCAGTGACTTGGCTGATCATGCTCTAGGGAGGTCTTAGACAAGTGAAAGACACCTGGAAGATCCTTTCCTAAGATCTCTGGAAGGTTGTAACTAAGTGGACTCCACTTTGGGCTTCCAGACTCCTCTTTAGGGCCACTGTCCTTCCTGCCTAATAGAATCTTAACTCCTATTTCACTAACTGTTATATCAAACTTACTAGAATGTGATACAAGATAAAGGGAGCTCCTGAGTGAGCAGAGAATTGCAAATAGGTTTCTACATGGTGCTGGGGCAGCTGAGGTCACTTGGGTAAAGAGCCATTTGAATCTGTACATCTTCCAACATTAAGAAAAACCCTAAGTCAGCCAATGGTTTTCAATGTTTAAAAGCAAAACAAGGTAAAAGCTCTAAAAGAAAGGCAGGAAAATCCATTATAATCTCAGAGGGAGGATGGATGGCCGTTCTTTTCTGACTCAATGTCTAGAAGCCTACAAAAAAGAATTAGTAAGTTTAACCAGGAAAAAAAAAACTGAAAAGAAATTCTAAATGGGGCAAAAAATCAAAAGAAAAATGTGAAGAAACCAGAGAAATAATATTTACAATATATCACTGATGAAAACCAATCTTTCTATATAAAATAAGCTTCCAAGAATGAAAAAAAAAACAAAAAGAAAAAATGGGCCATGTACTGACCACCCCCAAGAAAGCAAATAATACGAGTGAATTCTTCAATGAAACAACACAACAGCAATAAAAGCTGGGCATGCTTTTAGTAAAAGGACTTCACGTTTAATCTGTAACGAAATACAGTTTCTCTTTTACCAGACTGGAGAATTTTCAGAAACTTAATGATATCTTTATTTTTCAAGGGAAAACAGGCACTGTCATATATCATCATGGATAGCACAAAATCAAGAAATCTTAAAGAATACCTAGCTGTCCATACAAATACTACAGGGTTCTTTTGGATTTGCCAAAATATCTATAATAAAAATCCCAGAAAAACACCTATACAAACACACATGGTATGCAAGGTTATTAATTGCAGCATTATTTGTGTTGGCAAAGGCTGGAAGGAAACCAATGAATTGAATAAACTAGACTAATCCACATACTGTAATACTATGCAGCTGTGGAAATGAATGAAAAAAATGAATGTTGATCTTGGCCAATCTCTAGAATAAAATTTCAATAATATAAAGTATGTATAGAAACACTGATGTGTGCATGTAATGTTAAGTGTTGGTAAACAATGGGTCAAAATAATGTAATTCTGTTTACATAGGAGGAGTGAAACAATGAACTAATAAAATAGCACAAATAAATAGAGGAGATGCTACAGATGGAGACTAGGATAAGAATAAGGATTCAGAATATAAATCTTACTTTTTTTTGAGTTTTGAATGATGAATGTATCAATAGGGCAAATATTTAAATTAGACATAAAGTAAGTATAAGCTAATGTAAACAGTGAACAGTTTTAAGTTCTTTTTTATGGAATCTGTTACGTATCTGCAGAAACATGTATTCCACTCTTACCTATTTCCTTGTGAGCTTTTTGGGTGTGCTAAAGTATGAACTTGTTGGAGTTTTGCATTGTCCTTTCTTTCTGTATTCCTCCTGCTTTGCAAGACAGATATAGTTCATAGTCATGCAGTAGATCTCTTTTCCTTGAGGGAAAGCTATTCTACATTTTCAGAAATTGGACATTTTCCATTAAGCTATTATTTGTTATTTTATCTTAGAATTGATGCTGTTGTGGTTGATACATTGTGTCAACTTGGGGAATCTGGTGGTTTAACTAATGAGTGATTCAGCAGGAAGCTGGGGTGCTTACTTTGTAAACATCCTGAGCCTGTAGAAGAGGAGGGCATCAATATTGTCTGAGAGGTTCACGACCCCTGGGTGGGGGTAGGCTGTTTACAGTGTAGGAGAAAAAAGGAGGCTGCTTGCAGCCATTCCTCCCCTTTTGCTCAGGTTGGTTTTGCTGTGCTCTGCTACCCTGAACAGTTTGCCCTCTGCCATGTGCCACTCTGCCTCTAAAGCAGCCAGGTATGGACTGAAACCTCCACAAACTGTAAGCTAAATAAACCTTTCCTTCCTTCATTTTGGATGTTGGGTATTTTGTCTCAGCAACAAAAAAAGTAGCCAAGACAGATGCATAATAATTGTACTATTTATGGGGTACAGTATAATAATAGATGTATCCAGTGTGTAATAATCAAATCAGGATCATTAATAATGTTATTTTCTCAAACATTTACTATTTCTATGTGCTGGACACCTTTGGATCCTATTCATTACTTTCAAACATATATCATAAATTGGTGTAGGCTATAGTTATCCTACTATGCTACAGGGCACCAGAAGTAATTCCTTGTAGTGTACTTGTTTCCTAACCTTTCTCTGTATCCACTTCCCCTTACCTCTCCAAGTCTCTGGTGACCTCTGTTCCCTTCTCTTTTTCCATAAACCAGTTCTTTTTCAGCTTCTACAAATGAATGACAAGTGGCATTTTTTTCTTTGCTTATTACATTCAACATGATGAACAACTATAAATTCTGGTAAATGCCGCAAAGAAAGACTAGATGTTCCTGTGAGAAAGTGGTGTAATGAGACGTAACTTTGATTGGGTGGAAAGTAAGGGAATGTTTCCAAAGGGAATGATGTGTACATTGAAACCCGAATGATGAATGAGTCAACTGATAAAGCACTTCCAAACAAAGAGAGAATATGTATTAAAGACTCATGCAAGGAAAGGATACTGCAGATCACAGAACTGGTAGAATAGGAATGTCTTTTTATGTATTTTGAGTAATAGTGGCCCAAGGTGAGTTTCCTAAGATGTACCAGGAAGTCAAATAATAAGCAAAGAGACTGGCAAAGTGCTACTGCTTTACACTTGAGAAATTTTAGTAGCAGTGCAGGTGGAAGAAGTTGTAGTATACAAGATATAGATTAGAGGAAGATTCAAGAGAACTTAAAAATCATTGTGGCAAGAAGAAGTGGGGAATATCTGCATTTGATGAGCAAAGGCATGGTGGTGGATGAGAACTTTAGAGAGAAAGGAACACTTTTTGGGGGTAAGAGGAGATCAGGATTCAATTCTGGTCATGTTAATATGGCCAACTGGAAAACTTAGTGAAATTATTAGGACCTGGTCATTTATATTGGTCTGGTTGTAAGAAGAGAAACCTCTATTAGCAATATCTTGTTAACATAGACCTAGTATAATGCTATGAAAATGACAGCAACCAGAGAGTACAATGAAAAGAAAACAAGATCCACAATTAAGTACAGAAGCCCTCTGAAGATTAGAGGTCATAAACAACAATAAAAGCCAAAGACAGAGGACAACAATAAAAAGCAAACTAAAAACAAAAGCAGCCAAGAAACGAAACTGAGAAAAAGTAGCCACAGAAGTTGAAATAAAGGCCAGAACTTTGATGGGAGTTCACTGAAACCAGAGAAATACAAAGTTATTTAAGGAATCAGTGCGTAGATGGACAGAGAGCTCCTTGGCAATTTAAAAATTATGAGCAAAAGCCATGGCGAAGATGTAGAAATGTGATTGGTGGGTGGTAAGTGAGATTTACTACATGCCTACTATGCCCCTGTTCATTTCGCCAAGATGGGTGTGCCGGTTTCTGCATCCGGTAGAGCTGAGCCGGCTACCAACTTGGTAGCTTTCCTATTCTGCATGCAGTGGCAATGGGTCGGAATACTATAGCGCATGCGCAGCACTCCCAGCACCGCCATCGCAACACGCTCTCAGTCCTCTTCCCGAGAGGGAGGATGCCTTCCCTTCTAGTTCCTGCTATTGGAGCTTTTGCTTCTCTTACACTTCTGGGCCTGTTAGAAGGTGTGCCCTCAGAAATGCCTCAATGCACTCTCAAACAGAGCCGGAATACCCTGTGAGGTGAGCTCTGACCAAGGAGTGACAGGCCCAGGACCCAGCAGGTAAGTTGCTCACTTGCGCTTTTTGCTTCAGTCACCTGTTCCAGATGCGCTGGTTCCATGAGGTCTTCCCAGGTACGTTTGTGTTTTATGCGAGCAGAGGCCAGCTCTCTGCCAGCCTGACTTGTGTTTGCTTGTCCCCTCACCACTTCACTTTCCATTAAATCCCTTCCAGCTCAGTAGGTGACAGCTGTCAGCATGGTGTGTGCGATGTGCACACATACATTTTCGTATATTCCCGATAAACTCAGGGCCTTGGCCAAATACAGCGTTCACCTTACTAAATCGGTACAGTAAAGGCTTCTAACCGTTTACTCGGTCTTGCTGGAAGGGAAAAAAGTAAAACAAAGACTGTCTTGTACTGTTAGAAGAAAAAGAATAATAGAAAATACCCACATAAAGAATTTTTCCCTTCATTTTAGTTATTTTCCTTTCTTCTCTCCTCTGCTGACATGAATATGTACTTCATAATTTTTAAATTTGGAAAACCTTTATGATTTTTTTTTCACCGTATATCTCTGGTGAAAATATAGATCTGCCTCCATTGAGTGACACAATGTATTTAACTAGTCAGTTAATGGGTGTTTGTTTCTGATTTTCTTTACTACAAACTCTCATGCATGAAGAAGAATTGAAGGGCCAGATGGCATCAACACGTGAAAAATTTCTATTTGTACTGCCAACATTGTTTACCACAACTACCGATTCAACTTTTTCTCCCACGAACAAATTGGACAGTTTCCCTCCTTCATCCTCATCAGTACTGGACAGGAATAGAAAAATTCCTTAATACAGTAAGCAAAAACTCTCAGCTCCTATCCTCTTATATTTGAATTTGCCACTGAATTTAAACCTTATTATGTACTTTTTATATTTCTGCTCTTGTCTATTTTTCTTTCGTCTGTTTTCTTATGTAGCAATTTGATTGTGTACTCCATAGGGACAAATCATTCTGTACACCTTAACTCACTTGTCTCCACTTTTAAAGTTATATTTTCATTAATATAGCATCTTATTCATTTTAATTTTAATAAATGAATATGAATTAATTACTGATTCATACAGACCAATTAAGGTCAAAAGGCAAACATGGGGTCTCTTAAGGCTCTAATGCTCAGACAGGCAAAAGGAGCCTTTAGTAGGATTTGAAAGATTTCTAGTTTTTCTTAGATAATTAATTTCTGTGCAGTACTATAAGATTAATGTTCACATTGCATAGAAATTTATCTTAAACCTTTGAAACTCAGGTATTTCAACAACTTGTTAAAATTAATATATTGAGAAGATCTGTGGTTATGACATATAGATTCAGGAAATTTCAAAATATAGAATAAACACTACTGACCCAAAGTGGATTAGAATTTATGTGTGCCCTTTTTTCCCCTAAGACAAGGCCACTATGACCTGCTGTGCCATTTGAGCACAGTATAAAAGAGCTCATCTAGGGAAGGGAGCAGTGAATCTAGTGACTCTAGTTCAAGCTTCACACGCCAAGATGTATATACTCTGATAAAACCCTGTATTTAACAGAGGAAGTAATTCCTTTCCATTTTGTAAAAGGCCTTGTTTCCTTATCAAACCAAACACCCAATTTTGGGATGCATCCTACTGGGGGAAGAGGCTTTCCCAGTAACTTCTAAAGTAACAAGGGAGATACTTCTCTGATTTGCCTGCCACACATTATGCTTTTTTGTAATACATCTTTCATGAGCAGCTACCTTTTGCCAATTTATTCATGAGTTAGCAGCTGTCTTCTCCCTAGCCTAAAATGAAAAACTTCTCCCTAGAAAAAATAAAAACTCATCTTATTGTTTTTTCTTCAAATTTTGCAATATATAGTTGATATACAGCTGGTGTACCCTTCCTTTGCGTTTTCAGGATGCCTCTTCCCTATGCATTGTAGTAGCACTTTACAGGTTCCATGGCATATTTTAAGTTATTGTTACTGTATATTAATGATGAGGGTATGTGGATTCCCTGTGGTTACACACTTATGACTATGTGAAGAATGGTGAGATTTTTATTCTTATATCTCTTACTGCAGGATATAATTATAACATTAATTCATAAGTAATGGTGCCTTACATTTCTCAGCTATATGAAATGGCAGCTTCTACCTCTGTTTATGCTTCTCTATGTCCTAAATTGTCAAAATATATGAAAAACTTTAATGCCCTTAATACAGAGTTACTGATTTTGTTTTTTTGTGACATTTTCTGCATAGATTGTGTTTGTTGCCTGATAACCAACTCAGTGTTGTGGGCTGCTGCGGGCATCAGCCTTGTCCTGTCACCTTCCATCTCTGAGCAGATACAGAAGGTTCGGTTTCTATATCTATAGAAACTTGAGCTACTTTGAGAGATGCAGTTGTGTAACAATATGGCCAAAGGCCAGTTTGTAGCAGGGATAGATCTCAAACTCTGGGTTAAGGAATTGAAAATGGAAAGATATAAACTACTTCTTTGCTTTTTTTCCTGGAAGAGTTCTGTCTATTCAACAGATATCACCTCTGAACTCACTTTTATTCCATGAAACAATTTTGCTTTGTTATTTTATGTGCTCTAGGAATTAGAAAAACAATAGTGAGAATTACATTGAGGAGTGTTTATAATACATAATTTTAGATTTGAAAACTCACTTGAACATTTTTTATAGTACTAAAATTTTGGAAACTATAAATATTTTATAATTCTATACATAGATTTTTAATCATATAATTTGTGACCTTTCTAAGTTGGGGCATTATGTGTAAATGAAAACCATATCTTCAGAGGCTCATCACTGATAAAATTGTGTAGAAAAACCAGGTATAAAACCATATTATTCTGATATTGCTAAAAATGATATCTATGCTTTGCACAGAAAAATGTGTTCAGAAGAAACAAGGGATTACATTCACCACTGGCTTAGGGTTGTTGGATTGTTGGCAAGTTTCTTTATTTTGTTTTTGTTTGTATTTTTCATATTGTCTTCAATAAGAAATTGTAAGTATAAATTTTTGTTTTGCTTTTAAAGGGTTTGAGAGGTCCTTGGAAAAGTAGAATTTTGTCAAATAATTGAAAGACTAACATTACTCTACAGAATAAACTTAGCTAAATAATGCAAAGCAATTCTACTTATTCTTCATGATAATGAGAGCATTTGGTTTTGTCTGCCTCTGTGATGAATATTTTGAGGGGCTCTTTCTATGAGACAAACTACATAATGTGTGTTCCATTTAGTGTATATGTTTTGCACTGTAAATGTTCTCACTTGTTTTATTTTAGATTGGTATAAACTCTGAAATTCAAATGTCAATGCTATACAAAAGGTCCAAAAGATTTTATGAAGGAATTTAAGGAAATAAGCTCAATCCAGTAGTAGCACCTGGGTGTGGTGGCACACACCCAGAATTCAGTAGACTGAGGCAAGAGAATCGCTGTGAGTTCAAGGCCAGGCTAGGTACATAGTGAGTTCAAACTCAGCCTGAACTACATAGCAAGACTCTATTTTTTTTAAAAAAAGGAATTAAAAGAGAACAGAAAACAGAAGTAGTAATATAAGAAATTCATAATGAAATATGTGTGAATAATTTGATTTTAGGTCATTACATTAAGGTTCGTTTTTAGAATATGGCTTCTTAACTTTAGAAAAAACACATAGGCAGTAAATATAGTAGACTATACATGAAATGCATTATCCAACACGTTTATTTATACAGTATTCATATTCTTGTTCTAGCAGCAATTGGTATAAATTGTATTCAAGAAGAAGAAATTATTTAAGAGGTCACTAAGGAGATTGTATAGCCTTTTGTATGACTAATGGATTAATGATAAGCAGACCTGATTCTAAAACTAAATGGACTTGAAATCCAAATGATGTTACTTACTAATCTATAGCAGAAATAGCAGATGTGGCATGACTGTCACTCTAAGTGTCCAAGAGAGGTCCTTCAAAGAATTATAAATATAGAGGTCCTTCAAAGAATTATATATATGTGTGTGTGTGTGTGTGTATTTATGTATATATATGTGTGTGTATATATATATATATGTATATATAGTTTTCTTCAACATTGAGAATACATGAGAGAGAATGAAATGCCACTGTAACTTGGATGCATTAGTCTCTGCTTCTGCTTAGTCAGCTTTCTTCTCTCTCACGGCTTTGCCATTGTAACTTTGCACATGAGCACTGCTACTTTAATGAAATATCCTTTATTACATTTGTCAATAGAAAAAAGGGCCATGTTACTGACCTCTGCTCCAGTTTTAAAAATCCAGTGCACTGATGGGTGAATGGTAATGGCACATGTATTAATCTTCAATTGTGAAATCAGCTACTACATACAGCAAAATTATCATATCACAGTTCCTGTGGGTCAGAAGCCTGGACACAATTTAGCTTTCTTCTATGCTGAGGCTCTTAAAGACTGGAATTGAATTATTGGCCCAAACTGTGACCCTATGAAGGCCTCAGAGTCCTTTCTTCTAAGCTCATTAAGGTTGTTGACTTAATGAAGTTCCTGTGATTAAGGACTGAGATGCCCGATTTCTTCTTGGCTGTCGTTAGGGCACACTCTCAGCGTCAGAGGCCAGGTTTGTGTTCTAACCTGTTGCCTCTCTCACATCATGGCAGCTTACTTCTTTAAAGCCAGCAAATAAATCGCTGTCTTGCAATGAAAACTTGTTTTAGGACTGTTAGCCATATGTAAACTTGGCTGAATTGAGAAACTCTTAGCAGATTAGTAAAGCACAGTTTTGATTTTGTCTGGTGGGTCATGGAGGCATGACCTTGGGGTCTGTATCTTGTCCCTGACCACTTCCTCTCTGGCACTGTTCTGCTGTGCTGTTTCCCAGCTACCACAAATCATGCAGTTTCACCCCATCGTGGCCTTCTGCCATGAGTTCTCTGAAACCATGAGCAAAATCAATCCTCCCCTGCTTTAAGTTGTGTGTAGTGAGTACTGTGTTCCAGCAATGGGAAAGTCAATATAGCAAATTGGTACTGGAGAAATGGGATCTATGCTGTGACTATACCTAACCATGAGGTTTAGAAGCTTTTGGAACTGGTTTGTAGGAGGAGTTTGGAAAGGCTTGAAGATGAAAGCTAGAGAAACCTAAAATGCTGTACATAGAGCATGCTAGGAGATTCTGAACTCAAAAGACTACAATGCTTGTATGAATGTGAATAGTAAAGACCAGATTTCATTTGGGAGTAAGGACTTTATTGGCAATTGGACTAGAAGTCATGTTTATTATATTCTGGCAAAAAAAAAATCAGTTTGCCCATGTCCTGATATTTCATGGGAGAGTAAGATTAACAACAGTGGACTAATTAATCTGGTGGAATAAATTTGAGATGCATTTCTTTTTTCTTTCTTTCTTTTCCTTCCTTCCTTCCTTCCTCCCTTCCTCCCTTCCTCCCTTCCTTCCTTCCTTCCTGACCTTGTGCTTGCAAAGCATGTACTTATGCCACTGAGCTATATCCCCCACAAGTAGAAGAAATTTGAAAGCAGCTCATTGTTTAGGCTGTGGCATAGGTATTTCTGGTTCCTTTTAACCAGATTTGTATATGAATAATTTTGAGAAAAAAGCATAGCAGAAGAATTTGAAAAAATTAAATTTTGGTATAAAAAGAACCATGTGCAAAAGTGGGACCAAAAGAAGTATGATCACTGAAGAGATAGCGCCATTAAAGGTAACCAATTACATTGTACTGGGACAAGAAGAAAGACGTCTCAAGGGAATTTCAAAACTCAGCATGATCTCACTCATTTCAGGCTCATGCATACAAAAGTGTAAACTTTTCATCTGAGAAGAGATACCCAGGGACCTTGTTTGGGAATGGTTTCCTATGGAACTGGTTTCCAAGGATTCATTTCACTGTGTTAATTCATCCAAACACTCAAAGATCTTAGTCTGAGGGAGCATGGATAATTCTCCTTCTCATAGCTGACTTTGCTGTCATATATATGATGCTGGTTTTACTAGCATGCAGAATTCAAGAGTTATTAGGTCATGGAAACTTCCATCCAGATTTCAAAAGAAAGCTTGCAAGGCCAGACAAAGAGCTTCTGAAAAACTGTGTGTCAGGCTATGACAGTGAAGCCAAAGATGTAGTGGAAACATAGAAATGTAGGACATCTGGTGAGGCATGGATGTAGCCAGTCAGAGACAGAGGCGTGGGGGTAAATGACATGGGCATGCGGGCAGGACTTCCTGAACCTTTAGAGATCAGCATCTAATTGCTGTGTGTCCCAGAGAGTGGATGTGAAATTACATTAATATTTGCCTGATTTTGTAATTTAATACATTTTCTGCTTTTATACTGGAGATTGAACGATGCAGGACCTCTGTACTGAGCTATATCCCTAGACCTATTTTAAATTTTATTTTGACACAGGTCTTTGTGAGTCACTGAGTTGCTCATAGTGGGCTCAGCTTTGTGATCTTCTTGCCCCAGCCTCCCAGTGTCCCAGGATTACAGGCATGTGCCTCCTTTTGGTCCTTTTATAAGGGGAATGTTTATCCTATACCATTGTACTTTAGGATTATGTGACTTTTTTTTGTTTTTACAGAGCTTCTCAGCTAAGACTTTGTCTTGATCCTCAGAGGAGACTTTTTATTGGGCTTTTGAATAATCCTGGAACATTGGGAATTTGGGTAAAAGATTATTACAGTTTCAATCCTATGTAAGATATTTGTCATAATTACTTTGGTATTAAGACAAGATACTAGAGACAGACAATTTAAAAGAAGAGAGCTTTATTTTGGCTCACAGTTTTTAGAAGTTTCACTCTATGGCCAGCTGGCGTTAGGCCAAAATGGCATGGTAGATGGGCCTGGTGGAGGAAAACTGCTCCCATTATGGTAGTCAGGAAACAGAGAAAAGGGAGTAGCTGAGGAGGGAGAAACACTCTTTGAGTCACACTCCCATGATCCACCTCTTCCAATCAGGCCCACAGCCCAACAGCACATTCAGCTTTTGATCCATCAGAGGATTAATATACTGATAATTCAGTGTCTCTGTGCTCCAGTCACCTTCCACATTCATGAGAATTTTAGGGGGCAACTTAGATCTTAGATCCAAACTGTGACAATACTTGTGTCACGTTGGATGGAATTATGGACTTAAGGTTGTGTTTATTGGGAGAGTAAGTATGTTGTAAGCAGATGTGTTTGGATGTGAAGCTGACAAGGGTAGATTGTGGTGATTAAGTTTATTTGTGTCAACTTGATTGGCTTGGAAGCTGCAGAGGGAAATTAGTAGAGCACACTTTTGGCTGTGATGAGAGGGTAATGAAAGTGTGACCTTGAGTACTATGTAGGGGTCTTTTCCCTTTCCTCTCTGGCACTTTCCTCCTGCTGCACATCCTGGCTGCTGTGGACTAAGCATCTTTGCTCCATTACCTTCTGTCATGATTTGTCCGCCTTTGAGTTTGTCTACTGTGGACTGAATCCCTTGACACTGTGTGTCAGGTCAAACTTCTCTTCCTTTAGTTTGTGGTTTCAGGCATTATGTATCAATGATAGGAAAGCTGGCTAAAACATGTATAACATAACAATTGTATGTGAATATAAAATGATTTTCCCATCATATTCAGAACTTCCCACCCCTGTCAAAGATGGGGATTATTCAGAGTGTGCATACCAGGGGGTAGGAATTTTAGGTTTCTTTCTAGAATTTTCCCCACCATGGAGTTTGGACTATTGTGCTTAGACCAGCTAAAGTCATTGCCTAGCCTTTCGAACTTCCAGAGCTCTGCTATCTTCTGCTCTTCTGTTCTTTTTCTGTGTCTTTTCAAGGTGTGAGAACAGCGGACATTCCCTTCTAGCTATAAAAACATTACAAGGCAGGATTTCATTCCTTTCCTGTTGTTCCTGTATCCATGATACTTTCTTCACCATAATTTCTCAGTATGTTTATAGAACTGAATTCATTAATGAAATGTGTTAAATATCCTGATAATCTGTTTTAGAAATAAATTTCCTCTCATCATGGAACATTCCTTAACCAATTTATCAGAAAGGCTTTAAACTTAATGCGCCAGAGCTCTAAGTTACTTTGAAACAATCATCTACCCAGACATGAACAACTCTTTTGGGGGGTTGGTTTCAATTTTCAATATGATATTTGCATTATGGCCCATGTCAATGGTTATAGATAAAGCCACATTTTAATCTTGGATTTCAAAATGTGAGCAACACTTTATGTTTTTATTATTTTTTTATTTTAAGAGTAAAAGAACAAAAACACTAACAAACATACACACAGTAGCACAAGAACAGTATAAAAACCGAACTACAGATAAGGTGGTAGGGGATCAACAATGGTTGTTGTATTACACGTTGGTAGCTTCAAAGTGTATACTCAGGACAATACAAATAGACATACAAGGTTGATCAAACAACTAATCACCGATTGTTTCCCACATCAGTATGACATGAGACAACAGTGCAACCATGTCAGCCATCCCGCACATACATACACACCTACTCAGCTATCCTCCTCTTCCTCCCCTCCTTCCCTTCATCCTGATTGCTCTCTACCCTTAAGCAGTCTCCCTCCATACCTCCCAATCTATATTCTCACCTCCAGGTTCCTACACTAATGATACTATACACTGTTTGTACATGCACATCTGGTTTACCTCACTTATGAGTATGGTCTCTAGTTGTGACCATTTGCCTATAAAAGTCCCTAGATTGTCTTTCTTTATTAAACATACCATATTCACTTACAATAAATCTAATTGGATTAATTTGGATGACTAAATAGCTTTTTTAGAAGACCTACTGAAAGAATTATTTTTATACTATGTAGTTAGACATGGTGCAAAGATAATACTATACATGTTGGGAAGTTTTATTTTTGGAAAATGGAAAAGTCGCTTTACAGGACTAAGAATCACCTGCCTCCCCCCCACTGAACCTCAATTATATCTGGCATCATATTTAAGAAATTAACTGTAGGTGACAAAATGCTGCTAATCTGTCTTTCATTTTCTTTCTCCTATACTTCATGCCAGCAAAATAAAGTTTACTAATTGTATTGAAATCGCTATTTTTACTTAAGAAGTGATCAGAATCTGAAATTACAACTTATGAAAGTGTTACTTTTGTGTGAAAATTGTGAGTAAAATATCTTCTCTGAAGGAAGACATTAAGAAACATTTACAAGAGAAGGTAAGACAGACAAGGACAGATTAAAAAAAATCAGTGATATAACAGTAATTTGTTCAGATTTTAAAAAGGATGTTTAATTCTCAAGAATGGTTTTGTTTTAATCTAAAATACCATACTTTTCCTCATGCTGGAATATCGTGGATCTTGGCTTCTGAATGCATGAAATATTAAGAAATAAAGATCGTTTTGTTTATTGTACAGGAATCTGAAATAATCTTAAGTTCAAAACAAAACTATGCTTGATAATGCAGAATGCAGTAATATTGTAAATCATATATGGATGTTTTCCAGAGAGACATGATTCATGTTAAAATTTATATTTTCTTTTTTTAAAAATTTTATTGTATTTATTTATTTTTGCGGTACTGGGGATTGAACTCAGGACCTTGCACTTGTGAGGCAAGCGCTTGTGCCACTGAGCTATATCCCCAGCCTAAAATTTATATTTTCTGTTTCCAAAAATGTTTTTAGTATTTTACAAAGTCTCAATAGTCACCTAAAATTAAGGAGATGATATATAAAAACAATGTATTCGTTCAAGTAACAGTGAAATACAAAGATCAATAGAATGTAAGCCTTGCTTTCAGGGTGCTTACTATCTTATATGGGTAGCAAGACATCCATAGTGGCATAAATAGTAGAATTTGATCTGAGATCCATTATAGGTACTAAATACTGGAGAAACACAGAACAAGGGGAACTTTTAGGGGTTCCCAGTGAAACTTTCATGACAAGGAGGAACAGTGTGAATTGAAAATGTACGACATGAACTGAAAATGTTTGTAGAGGTCCTCATGGGAAAGAACTGAGACGAGTAAAGATCCATTGATGACATTGTGAGTAGGAAGTAACATTACCAAATTTAACTTTCAGGAAGATTAATGTTGATACAGTTGAAAATCGGGTAAAGCAAGTGGGAAAATCTGCATATGGGGAAGCTTCTTTAGAAATGAATTTAACAGGATGGGTTTCCAGGTATCCAGATTAAAGATAGCTACTTCAGAAATAAGGTTTTATACAGAATTAGAGTATATAATATTCAGTGATACTCAGTAGAATTTAAGCTCCATGAAGTTTAAGGACCAATCACATGTGTGGCTGCTTAGCACTGTGCTTAGCCCGTAGGATATACTCAATTCATTTTTTTGAGTGAATAAGTGACTGGAAGTTGAACGTGAGGAAGAAGATTGGTATTGTGCTTAATTGTATGTTTGTCATATTTCTACAGGGAATTTTGTCCACCCAAATGGAGTTCTGTCCATCCAAACATGGTGAAGACATGGATGTCTTTTTATGTATAGATTTATAAGACCCCCAGAGGATACATTTCATAATAGGGGGTTCATATCCTAAAATATTTATGACCACTGTTGTTGCCTAAATGGCTCATACCTGTGCTTCTCAATCTTAGAAATGAGTATTTTCCTTAAGAATAAATGTACTGAAATAATGTTAAATCCATGCTTTTCCCTCATTCATAAGCAATCATCCATAACTTTCTTGAATCTCTCAATTTCAGTGTTATTAGGCACTAATAAAAGGTAAGGATGGAATAAAGCTACACCGCTCCAGAGAAACTCTCTTCAAGAAGAACATTCTGACTTTAATTAGTGGAACTGTATTGATTAACTTGGCACCAAGTTTATTGACCTAGTGCAGACACTGGCCTAAAGCACAGATGAGGACACTGTATGATGGCTGTTCATTTAAGATGTAATGATTCTAAGGCAAACAGAGACAAAAAGGAAGGATTAAAAATATATGCCATTAGTAAAGTCATTTGATGGTTTTTAAATTTGCTTATTTTTCTTGAAGCCTAAAAGCTAATTGAATGGCAATAAAATTTGGTAGCATACTGCATTTACACTGTCCATGCAGTGAAAGACTGAAAGGAGATCCACAATCCCTGGCAATAAAAACAACATATAGTTCATATTTAAAACTGCTTGAATTAAGGCATAAATTTTGCTTTCATGGAGCTCCTAATCTAGTTAAGGACATAATTGCACAGGAAGTAAAGTTTTATGGTATAACATAAAGTTCTGCACAAGAAAAGAATTGCAAATGTTAATGCCTTGCTACCTCCTTGAGACTACAAGTCAGGATTCCATGGAGGAGAGGAGAGAAACAAAGTTGAAAAGTGAACGTGGTAAGCAGAAAGCAGAGAGTTCCGTTTTTAAACCCTATGCATAATCATTTGTGCATTTCATCAAGACCACCCTGGCTAACTTGAGTAGACAAAAGGTATCAAGGACACAAAGTCTGGTTTTATATTATTGGCAGTAGCTGTAGTGAACCAATACTACTTGCCACTCTGTTAAGTGTTTATACTCTACTAAGTACTGTACAGCCAGGTGTGTGTGTGTGTGTGTGTGTGTGTGTGTGTGTGTGTGTGTTGCTAGGGATTGAACCCTGGGCCTTGCCCATGAAAGGTAAGTAAGGATTCTATAGCTAAACTACATCCTTAGACTGCTTTGACTTTTATTTTGAGTCAGGTTCTCACTAAGTTGCCAGTGTGGTGATCTCCTGCTCAACCTCCGAAGTGACTGAGATGTCATGTGCCCTCACATCTTGCTATCACAACCAAATTTTCAGAGATGCTCAGTGAGTAGGTGGAATCAAAGAAGCTGAACTGAGGTTCGAACTCTCAAACATGACACATACTTTCAGAAAGGGAGAAAATGAAGGTTTTTAATTAAGGTTGTGATAGTGGGAATTGAGAAGAGTCAGTCATCCTGTAGATGTTTTAGAAGGAAAATCAAAGGAAATTGAAGACAAAGTGGCTTCAAATGGCCAGAAAATGGCTCAGAGAATGGCATGTTGACAACTTTTTGTTTGGCTCTGATAGGGCTAGGACAGGCAAGTTCACAAATTTAGTTTTGGGCAGTGATTTTGAATTGCTTCTGGGAGATATCCAGGTGGAGAGGCCATTGAAGCTACACTGCTGTCAAATCATGGGATAAATGAAATTCCAAGTGGAATAATTACAAATCTTAATGGTGGCTGAAGTCATGAAAGTGAGTGAAATAGCCCAGACTGAAGGAAACCACCATGGGACAAATCACTTTTAAACTGGAAATACCAGGAGATGCAGTAACGTAGACTGAAAAGATGGAGCCCAGAGGGAGCTATGTCTGGGAGGCTGATGAGATCTCAGGAAGCGCTGAGAGTTCAAAACAGTGAAATGCTGGAGAAAACACACAGCAAACAAATTAACAAAGAATGGAACATCATGCAAAGTCATAGGCAGGCCTGGGCGGTTCACAGCCATGTAGTCATCTTGGGTTTCTCTTCCAGGAGATGCCAGTTTCCCACTTGCATTCTCTTCCATCTCTGCACCCTTTCCTGCCTTCTTCATGTAGAGTGTGATTCTCCACATGTCAGTGTTTCAGCATTTGCCTGCCACTGCTCTCCTCCTTTCAGCTTCCTATCTCCTTGGAGGTCCATCACTTAGTTAACCCAAGGCAGGGAGGGCACTGCTATCCAGAAGGAAACTAAGCACAGCAGAGCAGGAAGAGCTGAAGCCGAGTGAGAGGACAAGCAGGAAGAGAAGAGCTGAGCCTCCAGGAGGGCTGTGACTAGCTCTCCAGCTGCCCTGAATGCTGTGTAACCACCTGTGCACTTGTGGGGCTAGGTCCCCGGGTTGAGAGTCAGGACCAGGTGGTGATCAGGTCAGGTTGTATGGATTCTAGGTACCTGCAGGCACCCTTGTATAGTTCTTGATGTTTGATAATATTCCAGGTAGAATTATTATTATTATTTCCTCCTTTCCTCACCAATCTAATCATTCTCAAAATCTCAATCCTTTCCTTTATACACAGTCACTCTCTCAATGCATTTAAAATTGGCCCTGGTAGACTATTTCTAAAGCAGTACTTTTCAAAACAGCTGTTGTTTTTCCACTCTAGGGGTCAACTCTGAATTTAGGGGAGATTTGGACCTGTAGAGTAGGCAGTCCAGAATTATCTGTCCACTGCAACCTGTCTTCTATAGCACATAGCCTTTAAAATTCTAGTTTACACCTAGATGGGCAGGGGAGGGCATTAACAAGACCCAGAAGAGAGCACTTATATCAGATTGCCTGGGAAATGATCAGAGTTAAAGCTTTACAGTTCACCTGTGATTTGAGGATTGGGTATGAGTTTTTAACTGGGCTGCATTTTATCTAGGATGAGCACCTGTGTAGTACGAAATTAGGAAGAAGTTGTAGGAGGAAACTTGCATTACAGTGAGCTTTAGAGAGACTTAGAATAGATCCTGGGGACCTGTTTGCTGTTAAAATCATTATATATATATGTATATATATGTATATATATGTATATGTATATATATGTATATATAGATGTATATATATATGTGTGTGTATATATATACATATATATATATACATATATATATCCATTTTTTCTTTAATCTTCAACTGAATGTAACTCTATAGGTCCTTAGTTATTTGGGTTCCTAAGAAATGCTGCATAAGATTTTTAGATGAATACATTTTTAAAAGAAATCAAGTTGAAATGACTATTAGATAATTTTCCCATTTGTTTCAATTTTATGAAAAGTATTTGAAATATTTTTCAAAATGATGAAGTAAATTGTGTGACCCAGAAATCAGCCCAGAAAGAATGCAGGACTTGGGAACCCACCCCACTGGAAGAAGTCCTCCTCCTACATCAGTTGGGGATCAAGTGACTGGAAGACTCTAGTCACATGGTAGGACCTCAGCTAGTGTACACACCATTGACAGTGGGACTAGCAGGTGGAAAAGGCTGAAATATGAGCTGTGTGTCTTTTAGGACAAAGGCTCATGGAATAGAAGCACGCAGAAGGGACTGCCCCTTTTTAAAAAATTATTTTATTTTATCTTGTTTTATTTTTATCTTTCTTTTCCTTTTCCTTTTTTCTTAAATTTTTTCTCTCTTTTCCTCTCTTTTCTAAATGGCTTGGAGAACTCCAGTGCCAGAAAACTAATTCCATTACCCAAACCCAGAGACCAAGTTCAGATTAACTTTTAATTATTCCATCGTTCTATCCCTTCTACCCCCTTCTCTAGCTTCCCAAAGCATGTATGATCATCCCATGTCCTCCAGTCTTGCTTCTACTTCCTTTCCAGCTATCTTTGTTTTAATACATTATCCTTGTTAAATTTTCTCACCAGTGGTAAAACCACTCAACCAAGTAGAAACACTGCATACAAGCTCCTAATTTATGATAGATCTGTTATACAGCTATAGATTTTGCTCCTATGGTCTGAGGTACTAAATTAACAGTTATCACAGTTTGCCAGTTTCTAAAATGTGTTTGAAGCTATTGTTATTGCTAATTATACTACTTTAGCTAGAATCTCATATTTGTTGTAATCAGTTGTTTTCCTTTCTGTAACAATACTGGGAAGCTCTGGGGCAATAGCCTCACCACAGCCGAACACGAAAGGACTGGGGACTGAGTCAAACAAATACCAACATCCCACTCTCAATTAATTGGGAAGGTAGGATCTTGGGTCAGACACAAATTAAGAACCTCCTACACACACAAGACACTCATGGAGAACAGAATTTTCCTAGAGAGGCCTTGATACTAGTGATATAGCTACCTAGTACAAAACTCACAAGGATCAACACAGAAAACAAAATAAAAATGTTTGAAAGAGAAAATGACAAGATGCAGAAGCACAATATAATCTCAGACCTCCATAACAAGTTCAGGAGACACTGACATAGAGTAAAATAAAAAGGAAGACACACTTCTGAAATTTCTGGAATGACAGCAACTAAAGAAACAAAGCCATGAGGCTATAGAAAAAATAAGATCAGAAATAATCTCTCAGGGGCTGGGGATATAGCTCAGTGGAATAAGCGCTTGCCTAGCAAGCGCAGGGTCCTGAGTTCGATCCCCAGTACCACAAAAAAAATAAAAAAAAAATAAAAAAAAAGAAATAATCTCTCAGGTAAAAAAGAAATGAGAACCATAATGAAGGAATTGCTCAGCATATATACATTTGATATAGATGAAAAATTAGAGGAGCATAGGAAAATAAACTTTGAATGAACAATATAGGTAAGTGTTATGGTTGATACATTGTGTCAACTTGGGGAGTCTAGAGGTTTGGCTGAGTGATTCAGCAGGAAGCCAGGGTGCTTACTTTGTATATATCCTGAGCCTGTGGAAGAGGAGGGCATGGACATTGTGTGAGAGTGACACGCCACTTAGGTGGGGGTAGGCTGTTTACAAGGTAGGGGAGAAAAAGAGGCTGCTTGCCTGCCATTCCCCTCTTGCTCTGGTTGTTTTTGCTGTGTTCTGCTGCCATGAATGCTTGCCCTCTGCCATGTGCCACTCTGCCTCAGAACCAGCCAAGTATGGACTGAAACCTCCACACTGAAACCTCCACAACTGTAAGCTAAATAAACCTTTCCTTCCTTCATTTTGGGTGTTGGGTATTTTGTCTCAGCCATGAGAAGAAAGTAACCAAGATAGTATGAAATGCAATGCAGGGAACAAATTCAAAGGTATAGCCAGTTAATTAAAAATTCCATTAAAAGCTGGCAAAATTGCTTGAACAAAACTAAAGATGAAAGGGAAAAACTATACAAGAGAAATTGTTCTTTTAAAAACTGTTCTTTTGAAACTGCCTAACTCTGTAACTGCTTCACGACTTTGTAATTACTTTCTTGACCCCTGTAACCACGAGAGTATAACTGAACATACCAGATGCCTGATTGTATCATCGCACCAAGCTTCACACACTGATGATCTTTAATCTCTACTTGTAACCAGTGATTTCACCCTTCTAGCTAATCAGAAAAACTGCCAGGCTGTCCCGTCTTTCCTTTGAACCTCCTTTGTACCTCCTACTTGTATATAATATAAAAGCCTTAGCCCACCAGAGATTGGGGCCTGATATTCTGCCTCCAAATCCTGGGTGTCATTTTGGACCTTGAAGACAGGATTGTGGCTAGTCGTCGCAAAAGGTCAGATTTCTTAAAAATAACAGGGGACCACCAATAAAAATACAGCAGCTGCAAAATAATGCAAAGAAAAATAATTGAAGACTGACAGGTGTCATTGTAAAAGCATGAGCAAACATAAATGACATAAGGACTATTTTCAGAAAAGACAGCAGAAAGTTTCCCAAGCTTGGGAACAGACTCTGACATTCAGAAAAGTGAGGCATGTAGAACTCCAGATAACCACGACCAAAATAAATCTACACCCAGAGACATGATCAGGATCCCAGAAATTCAGCACAAAAATGCATACTTAGAACTGTTAGAGAAAAGAGACAGATGCCCTATAAAGGAAAGCCCATTAGAATCACAACCGACTTCTCAACACAAACCCTTCAGTCAAGAAGAACTTGGAGTGAAGTGTTTCAAATTCTGAAAGAAAAGAATGTGCAACCCAGGTTGATCTACCTTGAAAAACTACCTTTTCAAATCAATGGAGAAATAAGGTACTTTCATCATGAAGAACAACTGAAGAAATTTCATGACCACCAAACCAACCCTACAAGAAATACTAAAAGATATTCTAGATAGAGATAAAAATGACCACAAGTACAAGAACATCAGCAAAAAAAAAAAAAAAAAGAACATCAGCAAGAAACCACCAAGCAGGGCAAGCCATTAAACAGGTGGGGAAAACAAGGAGCCAAAAGCAGCAAAATAACATGACAAAGATAAACCAATACATATCAGCTATAGCTATCAATGTATATGGCCTCAATTCACCAGTCAAAACAAACAGAGTGGCTAAATAGATCAAAAACAAGATCCAACAATATGCTGTATACCAGAAACACATTTCCCACAAAAAGAAGTGTATAGACTGAAATTCAAAGGATGTAAAACAATACTCCATGCAACAGAAACCCAGAAAAAAGCAGGGGTAGCTATTGTTTGGAGACAATATGAACTTCAAAAATGATTAAAAGAGATAAAGAAGATCACTACATACTTGTTAGGGAAAAACTTCAAGAGGAAGAGATAAGAATCATAAATATGTGTGCACCAAGTATGGGAGCATCCAATTATATAAGACAAATATTAATAAACATGAAATATCAAATAAGCAATTACACAGTTGTAACAGGAGACCTTAACATCTCATTGTCACAAAGAGATAGATCAACTAGACAAAAAATAAGCAAAGAAATAAACTGAACAAAACATGTGAATAAATTTAGTAGATGTTTACAGAGTGTTCCACCTCACAACATCAGAATACACATTCTTCTCAGCTGCACATGGGACATTCTCTGCAATACAAAATGTATTAGCCCATAGAACATGCTTAAGTAGATGCGAAGGAAATGAAAATATCCCATACATATCATCTGACTATAATGTAATGAAGTTGGAAATTAATGGTAAAAGAAACCACAAAACTCCATAAACACATGGAAATTAAATAACATACTCTTGAACAAACTATGGGTCACAGATGAAATTAAAGAACTCAAGTGTTACTGCAGTAAGATGAAAGCTCAGTGTTGCTTTAATTTGCTTTTCTGAAATGACTGATGATATTGGTATTTTTTTTCATATATTTATTTTCCATTTATGAGGAAATGGATGGGACTTGAGTCTATACTTGTAAGTGAAATAAATCAGTCTCACATGTGTAAACATCATATTGTCTCCCTAATGTAAGAAGCTGAGAGAGTAAACAAGACCCAAAATGGACAATAGATACTGTGAAATGGGAAGAAAATGCCTAAAAGGAAAGAGAAACTGGAATGGCATGGGAGGGAAGGAGCAAAGAAGAATAGGAAAAGTAAAAATAGATTAGCAGACACACACACACAAACACACACACATACACACACACACACATTAAATAGTTAAGACAGTTATACTACTAATTGCTACTAGCTCATTGAAAGGAAGGGTATGTCTTGATCAATTTTTCATGCTTATATTTTGTAATATGAGCAAATACTTTGAAGATAACAATTACACAATGTGCTAACCATTATTATTTCCTTAAAATTTTGTTTTCAAATTTTGTACCATTGTTTTTATTATTTATTTTTTTAAAATTAAAAAAGAAATTAAAGAAGAAATTAAAACAATATGTCCAGTCAAATGGAAGACCCAAAAACTCCACCAAAAGACTTCTAGATTTAATAAGGAAATTCAGTAGTGTAACTAGATACAAAATCAACACTCAAAAATCAGTAGGATTCCTCTACATAAACAACAAACTCAGTGAGAGGGAAATTAGGGAAAAAATGCCCTGGACAATAGCACCTAAAAAAATGAAATACTTATAAATCAATCTAACAAAGGAAATGAAAGATCTATATGTTAAAATTTATATAGTATCCTGTAAAAGATCAAAGAAGGTATCAGAAAATGTAAAACTATCCGTTGTCCATGGATAGGAAGAAATAGCACTATGGAAATGGCCATACTCCTAAAATTATACAGATTTACTGCAATCCAAATCACAGTACCATTAACATACCTCACAGATCTAGAGAAAATATTCCTAAAATTAATTTGGAACCAGGGGAGACCTAGAACAGCAAAGGCCATCCTGGGCAACAAAGGCAAGGCAAGATGCATCACAACCCCTGATTTGAAATTATACTACAAAGCCTCCAAGATAAAATCAGCATGGTACTGGCAAAACAAAACAAACAGACCTGAACATCAGTGGAACAGAATAGAAGATGTACACTCCACCCCAAATCCAGTCAGGTACCTGTCTTTGACAAAGGGGCCAAACGTTCACTGGAAGAAAGATAGCCTCTATAACAAATGGTACTGGAAAAATTGGATTTCTACATGCCAGAGACTATAACTAGCCTCATGTCTATCACCAGCCACTAAACTAAAGTGAAAATGGATCAAAGATCTAAATAATAAAACAAATAATCAATCTACTGGAAGAGAAAGTAGGTAGAAATCTTGATGAAATGGGGGTAGGCAGAGAGTTCATGAACAAAAGCCAAGCTGCTACTACAAAGCAGCAACTGGAATCTCATCATATTAAAAAGTTTTTGCACATCAAAAGAAAACACCAATGGAGTGAACAGACAATCTGCAGAGTGGAAAAATATTTTAGCCAACTGTATCTCAGACAACAGACTTACGTCTAGAACCTATAAAAAATTGAAAAAAATCAGGCCCCCAAATTCAAATACACAATCCAAAAATGGGCATCTGAAATGAATATGTACTTCTCAGTGAAGAAATGCAAATGGAAAACAAATATATGAAAAAATGTTCAACATCTTTGGTCATCCAAGAAATGCAAATTGAAAGAACAGTGAGATTCCATCTGGGATTCTGCCTTACCCTAGAAAGAATGGCTACCATGAAGAATTTAAACAATGAGAAAAATAGGAAATGATGACAGGGCTGAGGGGGAAAGGAGCTGTTCTCCACTGTTGCTGAGAATGTGGGCTGGTACAACCACTGTGGAAATCAGTGTGGAGATTCCTCAAAAAAACTAGGATTCGAGATCCCATTCGACCCAGCTATTTCTATTCTGGTTATTTTGCTAGAACAATTAAAAATATCGTACAACAGAAATATATGTTTACCCATGTTTATAGCCACACAACTTATAACAGCTAAATCTTGGAAACAACCCAAATACTCATTGTCTTGGTTACTTTTCTCTCGTTGCTGAGACACAATACCCAACACCCCAAATGAAGGAAGGGAAGGTTTATTTAGCTTACAGTTTGTGGAGGTTTCAGTCCATACCTGGCTGGCTCCGAGGCAGAGCGGCAGTTGGCAGAGGGCAAACTGTTCATGGCAGCAGAGCACAGCAAAAACCGCAAGAGCAACAGGGAGGAATGGCTGCAAGCAGCTTCTCTCCTTCCCTTACATTGTAAACAGGCTACCCCCACCCAAGGGGCGTGTAGCTCTCACACAACGTCCATGCCCTCCTCTTCCACAGGCTCAGGATGTGTGCAAGGTAAGCACCCTGGCTTCCTGTTGTATCAGCCAAACCTCTAGACTCCCCAAGTTGACACAATGTACCAACCATAATACTCATCAACCAAGGAATGAATAAAAAAGATGTATTGATATACAATGGAGTGCCACTCAGCTATAAATAAGGATAAACTCAAGGACTTTTTAGATAAATGGATGCAACTTGAGACCATAATCATAAGTGAAATAAAGCAGACTTGCATGTGTAAACGTTGTATTATCTCCCTAGTGTAAAAGACTGAAAGAGTAAATAAGATCCAAAATGTACAATGTGTATTGAGAAATGAGAAGAAACTGCTCAAAAGGAAAGAACAACTGGGATCTGTGAAAGTAGAAAAGAGGGAAGGAGAAATAAATAAATACATACATACATATATATATGTATATGCACACACACACACACACAAAATAGCTAAGATAATTATAGTACTAATTTTTATTAGTTCACTGAAAAGTAAGTTTGTGTTTATATTGTTTTATCAATTTTTCATGCCCATATTTTGTAATCTGAGCAACCACTTTGAAGGTAACAATATGGAATATATTAACCATCGTTAATCTAGTATTGTTTTGAAATTTCATATCTTTTCATTGTTTTTCTCTTTAAAATAAAAAATAACAAATGATGGAGCAGTTTTAAAATGTGGGGAATTATGTCCAATTAAATAGTAGCATGTAGGTGTTCTAAATTTCTATCAACTGAGGTTAGTTTTACACAATGCAATGCAGTTTTGTGTAACTGCCTGATCACTCATTGTTTCTAACACCTTCTTTACATTCCATTAAAACAGTTTTGAAAAGCAAATTGTTTTCTTACTTTTTCAGAAGTACTGAAGTTTCCCATTTTATTAGGTGCAGAACATTATGTAACACCTATTCATTAATGCCATAACACTCAATTAGATGAACAGTCAGTCAAAATTGAAAAGACATGACAGTAAAGTGATGCACACACATGTAGTACCTAAATGACATCTAATAGTTTAATTATGAGAGTAAAATTTGCATATTTCATTGAACTGTATACATTTTACTGTCCAGATGGAGACATAATTTATTCTGCTGCTCTGTTTGCATGTGTTTGGGTAAGACTCTTTTAAATGTCCCCCTTTTGGGATAATTGTCTAATGGGCAATGTGGGATTGGCATGAGTCTATTATTTTGGAAAATGATGGATACATTGAACATAAATAACACTAAAGATCAGATTTGGTAAATAAGACAATTTTCCCTTGGTAGGTGGTGCAAAAATATATGCATTTAGATGACATCTGTTTTCATTCTTCACAAAGTTGGGGTGGGGGTTTTCTGGTAAGGGAGAGATAGGATTTGGTAAAAGATATGGTACAATGAGATATTTCAAGGTTGTTTTTGTAGAAATTTTGATAAATGTAGTCCTTTATCTGTGGGGAGTGGTTCCAATAAACCTGTGGGTATTAGAATATGTGTATGCTAATGACTCTTGCAGAAATATGGTGTAATATTTGCATATGACCTACTCAATCCCCCTGAATACTCCAAATCATTTCTGGACTACTTATAATACCTAATATGAGAAAAATTCTGTGTAAATAGTTGTTATTTTGTATTGTTTAGGGAATAAGGATAAGGAAGAAAGTATGTATGTGTCACTACATGTGCAGTTTTTTCTGATTGTTGTTAATCTCAGGTTAGTTGAATGTACAGTTGCATAATGAAAAAATAGAGAGGAATGACTCCCTCTGAACCATCAGGGAATTGAAGTCTTTTGCTTATTTAAGGAACATGTGTGGTCTCTGATTCTCTGGTCTATCTGACATTTTTTTAACCTATAATTGAACCACGATGAAATAACCTCAACCCAGTAAGAATGACTGTTATGAAAAAGAGGGGATAACCAGGGCTATAAGGGAGAGGAGACAGGGGACCCTGGAACATTTCATGGGATTGTAAATTAATAGTCATTATGGAAAACATAATAGAGATTCCTCAACAATTAAAGAGAGAATTATCATATGATTCAGCAGTTCCACTCCTGGGTATATATTAAAAGAAAATGATATCATCATGTTTAAGAGACATCAGTATTACTATGTTCATCATGGCACATTCACCATCGTGCTGTTTCACAATGGAAACAGTTTAAGATTCCCCTCATCAATTAATAGATAAAGGAAAAAAACACGTATACACACTTTAGCAGTTTGCTGTAGTAATAAATGTCTGGAAGATAATGGCTACTACTTTGAGCACCTCTTGTAACTGTAGAGGCCAAACATAACATGTATTACTCTCACGATGTCTAAATTAATTTAGTACTAACACATTTATACAAGCTTTTCTTTCCCTATATATATATTTTTGGCACTTTCTAATGAAATGCTATTCAGCTACAAAAAATGTGATTTTCTTATGTGTGACAATATTGATGGAATTGGAGGTCATTATGATTTGTGAGGTAAGCCAGGAACAGAAGGACAAGTGCTACAAGGCTCTTTCATATGTGGAACATAAAATGTGGATCTCATAGAAGTCGAGTAGAGCATGACAGTTACCAGAAGCTAGGGAAAGTAGAGCAGAGGGAGGAATGGGGGAAGGATGACGAACTGGTACTAAGTTGCAATTAGATAGAAGTTGTAATAAGAAGTTCTAGTTTTCTGTTGCACAGTGGAGTGATTGTAAGTAGCAGATGTGAGCCGTACCTCAGAAGACTAGAAGTGCTTTAAAGAAGCGATGAATGCTTGAAGTGAGACATGTTTACACTGCATAGTGGACACATGTATTGGAGTATGATGTGATGACCCATTAATATGTATAATTTGAGTTTTTATGTATCAGTGAAGTACACTTAATTTTGAAAAGAATCACAAGCTAACTAGATTCCTTTATAAAATTGAAAAAATTATGATCTGACATGTTAGGTTTAATTTTTATAAATTAGCTTACAAAATAGTAAGAATTTATTTTTATTACTTTTCTCGGTTACTTTTCTCATTCAGATCTCAGAGTTTCCATCATATACTAATGCATAAACAAACAACAGTAGTTTTTATTGAATGGGATGAATTTCCTAAGGGAGGAAATCCTGAGTTTTAGTTTTGAAAATGTCAACCTCTTAAGAATTGCCAAAAAATGTAATTCATTGCATTCTTTAAGTTCTTAGAAAAAGTAATCATGATGCAAATATGTTGTAACTAAATACCACATCATAATTAGGAATTCTGTAGTTATTGTAGTTTCTTATCATACTCATATATAAAATGTCATCACTTCAATAAGTAGTTCAGTAAAATAATGTTCAACTTCTCCATAGAAATAGGTATTTTCATTTGTAGAATTTATATATGCAAGTAATAATCTCAAAAGTAAGCATTTTATGTAAAAATAAATATCCCATTGTCTTGGTTACTTTATTCTTGTTGCTGAGACAAAATACCCAACACCCAAAATGAAGAAAGGAAAGGTTTATTTAGCTTACAGTTTGTGGAGGTTTTAGTCCATACTTGGCTGCTTCAGAAGCAGAGTGGCACATGGCAGAGGGCAAACTTCATGGCAGCAGAGCACAGCAAAAACAACCAGAGCAAAAGAGAGGAATGGCTGCAAGCAGCCTCTTCTCTTCCCTTACACTGTAAACAGCCTACCCCCACCCAGGGGGCGTGTACCTCTCACATAACCTCCATGCCCTCCACCTCCACAGGCTCAGGATATATACAAAGTAAGCACCCTGGCTTCCTGCTGAATCATTCAGCCAAACCTCTAGACTCCCCAAGTTGACACAATGTATGAACCATAACATTCCACCCCTGTCAACTTGGCTACCAGACACATTTCTTTAAACCAATTTCCAGATACAAAGACATGCTTATATTAGAACCATAACTTTTTGCCCCCATACAAATGAAAATTAAACACTTCCAACATTTAAAGGCACAAAATAAACATTACCATTCCAAAAGGTACAAACAGGGGGATACAGAGCATTGGGACCAAAGCAAGTCCAAAATCCAGCAGAGCTAACATTGTGTCCTGCAATTCCACATCCAGCATCTGCAGCAACTTGTGGTACATTGTAAACTCCAAAGGGTGTACGTGAGTCCACCCCTATGGCACTTCTGGTGGTTACAGCCTCCACAGCTTCTCTCTTAGGCCTGCTTTGCTTCCGGTTGCAGCTTTTCTCAGATGATCCACGGTCCTGTCTTTTCTAAACTTCTGAGGTCTCCAGGGCACCTTTTGCTTCACACTCACAGCCTCACATATTGCCCCCTCATGGGGAAACTGCCTGGCTTCCCAGGCCTTCTGAAATCCGGATGGAAGCCTCTTTAACCTCAGAACTCTTGCATTCTCCTTGCACCTAAAGCCAGGGCCACGTGGATGATGCCAAGGTCTGCTGCCACCTGGAGCAGTAGCCAAACTTTCCTCTCTCTTGGCCATAGGGGTCAAGTGCCTGGATTGCTGGGCATACTGAATCCAATTCTGAGGAGCAAATTCTCTATGCTGCCTCCATTCTGGAACGTGGTGTTCTTTAGCTTCCTTCTCAAGGCAAGATCTCTCACCTTTACAGTTTTGAGGCTGCAAAGAGTGGAGACTTGCTGCTTGTCATGTCCTCAGGCCATCTTTTCCATTTTCTTGTTCCTTCATAGCAATAGAGATCACCTCAGCCTTATTTTTGCAGTTCACAGTTTTACTGGAGCTTCATTTCTGGCCAAACTCACATTTTAAATCATCCTGCTGGGCTTTTTGCTCTTGATTGTCCATATAAATCTGGCTAAAAGCCCCCAACAATAGCCATGACACTGCCCCAACATTTGACTGCCTTGAAATTTCTTTTGCCAGATTCATCAGGTTGCTGCTGCCATTAATCTCAGTCTTAGGCAAAGTCTCTGGACATGAGCAAAATGTAGACAAACTTTCTGCCAAGCCATAACATACATCATCTGGAGTCCAACAACCAATGCAGTCCTTCTTCCCAACAGAAACCTCCTGAACCTGGTCTTTACCAGAAGGATTTCCATCAGCATTCTGGTCTTCCAAGCTCTGACCAGACATCTCCAAACCTTTCCAAACTCTTCCCACAAGCAATTTCCAAAGGCTCTTGAACCACATGTTCAGGTATAGTCACAGCAATGGCCCCACTCTTGGTACCAAATTCCGTCTTGGTTACTTTACTCTTGTTGCTGAGACAAAATATCCAACACCCAAAATGAAGAAAGGAAAGGTTTATTTAGCTTACAGTTTGTAGAGGTTTTAGTCCATACTTGGCTGCTTCAGAAGCAGAGTGGCACATGGCAGAGGGCAAACTTCATGGCAGCAGAGCACAGCAAAAACAACCAGAGCAAAAGAGAGGAATGGCTGCAAGCAGCCTCTTCTCTTCCCTTACATTGTAAACAGCCTACCCCCACCCAGGGGGTGTGTACCTCTCACATAACCTCCATGCCCTCCACTTTCACAGGCTCAGGATGTATACAAAGTAAGTACCCTGGCTTCCTGCTGAATCATTCAGCCAAATCTCCAGACTCCCCAAGTTGACACAATGTATCAACCATAACACCCGTGAATATTTTATTTTCCATATTGAAATACTGCCTATGAAGAAGATGACATATCTAACTTTTAATGTAAATGATGTAGAGATTAATGTTCAACAAACATTTCCTAGACAGATGAATCTAATTATTTACAGAAAGTCAAAAGGATTCTTGTAGACTCACAAAAGCTTCAGAAATCAATAACTCTAGTAGACAATGAAGACTACCATTTCATTATACAGTCCACAAAATATGGAAAAGTTTTATCTTAAAAAATCTTCCCAAACTCATGTGTAATATATGTGTTGATCAATTTTATTAACCTAAATGCAAATACTATATACTATTTCTTATGACTAGGAAATTTGAATTTACACTATCTAATAGGTATATGATATTCTAATATATCATACCACTGTTGTTTAAATATAGAGCAAATTTTTTATTTGAATAAAATTATAAATTTAGCTAAGAGTAAAATTTTTACTTTTGGAATTAGATGTATACTAATACAAATTGGTTAGTTATTCTGGATAGTTCACGTTTAATCCAGATTATCTAAAATATTATAATGTAAATTTGTGATCTAAATTATTCATGCTATGTGTAGTGTAAGAAACTGCCAAATATTCTAAAAATATATTATGTGGTTTCCATCATGATGAATATTTTGTAGTTCAGAATCCTTTGTGTTTCCTTCAGTTTTATTTGAATTATGCCAATTATTTTCTCTGATTTTTTAGGTGGGATCTCAACTAGTGATGTTAAAATAATAGCAACAAATACAAATGTTTCTTTTGACTGGAATATTGCTCTTTTAATGACATATCATCAATATCTCTTAATAATTCTTCACATATTATACAAAATTATGTCATGGTTTATGAATGGGGGAATTTGAAACCTACAACTTTATATGTTTTTACATTAGAACTTAAACAGTTGCATTTGGATCTCATAAACATATTTCAGAACCTGAATGTTCATGTTGAATCAAGTATATAGATTTTCAGTTTAGTATATAGATCTTCAGTTTAGTATGTTGAATCAAGTATATAGATCTTCAGTTTAGTATAGATTAGTTTAGTATAGTTTAATATAGATTAGTATAAATTAATGTATGTTACAAATATTTTGTAGCTTACTTGGCAGTGGTATTATTCTTTTTGAATGTGATTTAGCCAAGTATTAATCACTGCAAACTGCTAATAAGCTAATTAACATAGTCTCTTATTTTGTTATTATTTTTTAGTTTAAAGAGAAAAAGCAATGTTACAAAATTTCAAAAAAAGATAATAGGAGATTAACAATGGTAATATATTGCGTATTTTTATCTTTAAAGTACTTGCTCAGATTACTAAATATGAAAAATTAATCAAATAATATATGCACAACTGTTCTTTTCAATTAACTAAAGGAAATTAGTAGTGTAATTATCTTAGTTATCTTGTGTATATATATCTGTACCTATATATATTTTTTTCTTTTCCCTTCCTTCTTTTCTCCTTTCCCTCATCCCAGTTCTTTCCTTTTGAGCAGTTTCGTCCCATTTCACAATGTCTATTGTGCATTTTGTATCTTATTTACTCTTTCAGATTCTTATACTTATAGCAGCACAATTTGTAATGGCTAAATCTTGGAAACAATCAAAATGCCCATCAATGGATGAATGGATAAAAAAGATGTGGCATTTTTATACAGTAGAGTACTACTCAGCTATAAAGAAGGATAAACTCAAAGATTTTATAGGTAAATGGATACAACTTGAGACTATTCTCATAAATGAAGTAAATCAGACTCACAGGTAAAAACATCTAGTTTCTGTAGTGTAAAAGTGAATACTTTTGAAGTCATGAGACTGGGATCAGAATTCTAAATGAGCCTCATGCCTAGTAGTCTAAAATTAGAAGAAACCTGAAATGCATGAAGCATTATTTCTACCAGTACAAAAGTGGTAAGGGAAAACAAAGGTAGTTTAAAGATTTTCTTTAGAATGAAAATAACTTTGTCTTTTGTTTTAATTGGACAATAATTCTGTGTAACTCATTCTTAAAACTACTCAAATTATTTTAATTGTTGAAGACTCATTTCTTCTAGTGATAATAATAGTTTTAACATTTCCATTTGTTTGGGAGATATGTATGTCAAGTACACACTCCATGCCATGAACTTATCATGTTTCAACTTCTGTATCTTTAAAAGGCTGATTACGAGGTGCTGTATTTCTGTATTCATCTTGAACAAAGCATTTTCTTGGCAGGCTCATGTTCACAAGGATGGGTAGCATTAAAAAATAACTGTTATGGAATTAGCAGTGAGAATAAGCCATGCAAAGTAGCCCAGCAACATTGCAAGTTATTCTTAAATTCCGTACACCTGTGCATGTAAAAAATGTAGAAGAAAATCATTTTCTATTTTCATATCTCAGGTCAAAGAGTCAATTATGTGGACTGGCTTTAACCATATTAAAGTCAGTAAGGGCAAAGAAATACATATATTGTGATAGATAAAACTTTGTTCCGTATGTGTTCATTTCTTACTTTGTTAATTCATTTCCTTTATTGCGTACTTTAGATAAGTGAGACATTATTTCTCTTTTTATTGCTCTATTTCCTTCTCTTTTGTATGCATCTGATTCCTTACCTAATTTTGCTTTACTTTCGGTTTTCTTCAGACCTGTCATAAGATCAGTTGGGTGAGCTCATCCATTTCTTCATTAGTTTACCACCTTAACTGATTATTCCCAGATCCTTATCGAACTCATTTTTGCAGGCTTTAGACATATATCTAATTTTTTCTCATTAGCCCTCTGACATTTCCTGCAGACCCTTCAGTACTGGCAAAGCTGAACTTTTCATCTCTTGCCATTGAACCTGTTCCGTTTCCTATACAACTCGTATTTGTCGTCCCTGCTAATAAGATAATACGTAAACCACAAACCGAAATTGTTCCGCATTAAGTTTCTTTCCATCTACACATCCAGGATTGTGATGCTCATGCTCCCTTTTACTAAAAGAGATACAGAAGTATCTGAAGTTTCTTTATCACTAGTAAAATAATAAGCATATAACTTTTTTTTTCAACATTTCTGACACCATGGAATGTCTCTTCAAATTTGATTTTGGTCAGCACGTTGCAGAAAGATCCAAGACTTAGCAGTCGTCCAGTCTAGTCTGTGTTTCTTCCTCGATAGCTCTGTACTTTTGTTTCCTGACAATCAAAGCTCACTGTGTTCTCCGTGAAATGTCCTCATCTGCAGTGACCCAAGGCAGTTCTGTCATTTTGGTGCTAGTTTTTCTGTAGAACTTTGCATAATCTGGGAAAGACTGGACAATGTTTAATTGCATTTTATCACCTTCTTATTGAGATTTCTTTATCTTTGAATAGGTAATGAGTTAATTTCTTACAATGATTTCTGAAACTATAGTTCATTTTAGGCATCATGTACCACCTCTCCCTCAGGCTCTTTCCCAGTAAGCCAGTTAGTGTTTATGTAGATGCTTCCTAATTGTTAGTGTGCTTGCTGGAAGCACTTTGAATTAAATGTGCTCAAAAACAAGTAAATTGAATGTACTCATCCAGTAGTTTTGGTTACCAGCTTCTGTTACAAGATTCAGGGCTCATTATCATCGTCCCCAAAGTGGCACATACCAGATGCACTTGTGGTTGTAATGCATTATTCAAAGGTATCTAAAAATACAGCCTTTACTTTCAAGATACTTTAAAATAATTTGAGAAGTAAACGAAACAGGAAAGTAATTGTATGAAATCCTTTATAATAATAGTTGAGTCCCATAATGCTCCCAAAATGCCAAGCACCATTCTGTGCTGTACATTTGTTACATATAAGGAAATTGGAACGTAGAAAGATTTCCTTGCCCATGGACACACATGGACACGCATCTATGCCCTCTACAGTGAGCTGGTCTCATGAGATTGACATCAGAGTCACTAGCTAGTTTATAATCCCTGTGGTAGGATGAGAAAGCAAACAACCTTTACACATACGCTCCATCAATCTATGTTTGTTACTCAGTTTCAAGGATAAGCAGTCTTATTTGTGTTACATTCGTAGCTTCCAGCTGGGGCCTGACTCAATAGGAACTTGCTTTTTTTTTTTTTGGCAGTACTGGGGATCGAACTCAGGACCCTGCGCTTGCTAGGCAGGTGCTTATTCCACTGAGCTATATCCCCAGCCCCTCAATAGGAACTTAATGCATGAAAAATCAATAGTTTCTTCTCCTCTGGGAGGTTTACATAAGCAACTATCATTTTGTTCTCTCAAAAACATTAGGAAATGCACACTGCTGGTCTTCCCATTTGATAGACAAGGAAAACGTATTTCAGAATGATCATAGGACAAATAGCTTACAGTCACACCATAACTTGAACCTCTGTCTTCTGACCAACTTTAATGTCCTAACCACTTGAATATACTCCCTTTGAACCTCTGCTAATTTTCAAAGTTGCAGCACTGTAAGTCAGACTCTGAAAAAAATGTTTCTGTTTCATAATGTTAGGTAGAATTGGAATATATTGTTTAAAAAATCCCTTTCAAGTGCCTGGGAGAGGAGATCTCTTTATTCCTCATCCGCACAAGTAGGCTGATCCCATGCTTGAGGCTGTGGATGTCATGAAAATCACACTATAGATACAGTCTCTGTTTTCTTCGTGACACTCAGTAGTATTTCTATGAGAAGCATATATTTTTTCAAGGAACTCATATACTGGGCATTTTACAAAGTATTGTCTAACTCTGTTGACAGCTAAGAAAATTTAGTTCCTAAGAGATTAGCAGTTGCCTAACAATACATACCATGCAGCAGAAATAAGACTGGAACCCAAGTGTATTTTGATAGTTTATGCTTCTCCTCTCCCTTTCTGGGAGGATAGTAACGTGATGATCAGGAGAGATATCATTACTGTGAGAACTGTATCGTTACTGTAGTGATGTTTACCAGTGACATCCTTTGGCAGAAAGATTATCAACCTCTCCTGAAATATGTGACTCATGTGGTAGTTTGGAATAACATAACTTTTATTGAATAATTTCTCTGTGTCTGACACTGTGTTGAGGTCTTTGAATGCAAAGAATAATTGTCACAATAACCTAAGGATGTAATTGCATTATTCTGTTTGTACACATATTTGAAATTCAGTGATGAAAGATATGACACTGTCCTTCTAATTGTCTTAATTTTGTGCATCTTCTTACATATAGAAGATGATTTCACATGGACAGATGGATCATGTTTTGGGCTTAAGAAAAATGAAATGTTTTCTTTTCTGCTGCTGCCCAAGAATAAAGCCAGTTGCTACATTTTACAACAAAATGCAATTGGATTAAGCTATTTCTTTACAAGATTTTTTGTTATAACACATTGCCATATATTTGTGAATGTTAATGTAATTATTATGTATATTTGTTCTTACATTTATGCATTGTTTATATTTTATAGTATTATTCTACTTATGTTAAAATTTTGTTATGGTATTATAAGTGAATTATCATTTCTAACTAAAAATCATTCTCTTACATTTTTTCTGTACCTTCTCTGTATAAAAACTTCTTATTTTGTGTAAAGGATGTTGGAACAACTGAAATGGCACTTAGTTGGAATAATTTGAATAAGTAACTAGAACTGGGATATAAGATTATTCTTAAATACTATTTAGATTATACAGAAGAAGAGCATTTGGAAAGCATGCCTCTAAATACTACAGAAAAACAATTGCCATGCTGTCTGCCAGCCATATTTATAGATTTTTGCTGTTTGCAATAAATGTAGAGGAGATAAACATTACTTTTACAGTATTCATTGTAGAAAAACATAAGTTACAGGACATCCAAAAGTATACTTGTTAAAATAGTTAGTAGTGTCATTGGCAGATATTTCTTTCAGATATGACATTTTTCTTATAACACCTGTATCTCTAGTAGTTTTAAGTCATGGTGAGTTAATTTTTACTTATAATTTAATCATGTTATTTTAATTTACAATTTTAGATTTGAAATTCTAATTTACAGTTTTATACTTTAGAATTTTAAATTAAAATTATGACATTTCTGTTAAAATATAAACACCATAAGGGCAAGACCTTTGTCTTATTTGTTTGATCACACCAATTAGACTGGGACTTAGGTCATATTCAATGATCGATACATTTTTGTGGAACTGAAGTTTTAATAATGCTAAAAGCAGGAGGTGAATAGATGTGCATGCTCATCTTTAAGAGGCTCCCAATGGACAGAATTAGTAAGAAATAAAACTTAGAAAAATGGTACAGAAAACTGTAATAAGTTAAGCAAATGATCAGTAAGTAATGTATTTAGTAAATGCTTAATAGAATTTGCACAGTGAGTGACCGAGGAAGATGCCTGGGTAGGAGAGGCTTTGACTAAAACCTAGAGGAAGCAAAACAGGTTTTGAGTGGAAGTGCAGAGTGTGAACTGTGAAGGAACGGTACATAGGAGGAAGATTTTCAGGGGCGTGAGGGTGAAATCAGTTTAAGAGTAAAGTGGTCCCAGACTTGTCAGTTCTGGGATGTCTGTCTCAATGTTAGACTTTCCCTCAGGAGCAATGGAAATCCTTTAAGACTAGAGTTCCTAGTACTTCCTTTACATTGTACAAAAGTATAGAAAAGAGAAAACGGAACTTCAGGCAGGTTAAATAACTGATAGTCACACGCTTTTGGTCAGTAGCAGTGCCACACAGAAACTCAGGCTGACTTTTGATTCTTGTGCTGTTGCTCTCCAAAAGGAACAAGAATGTGTGTGTGCATGTGCATTGGGAAGAGGGGACATGTTGAGGCCTAGACTGACTAGGTACAAGGTACTGTGGTGTTTGAAGAAAATTAATCTGGAGATATCAGTCAGGAAAATCTGTGGCACTCCATGAAAGGTTTGGAGTGGGGAAGTATTTCCACAAGAAAGTAAGTTCCTGAGTTTGAATGATAATGGGAACGAAGCATGAATAACATGAAGGCCTTGCCCTCTAGTTGACCAAGGCAGAGGATGTAAAAGGTGTGTAACATGTGCCATCACTGAATGCAATAAGTAACATTTAAAGGGAGGGATATAACGTAGTTACTGAGTAGTGTTATGTCAAACAGTGCAAATGCTTTTCTCTCCTTCTTCATAGAATCTTCACAAAATTCTATGAGGCCGCTGCTACTGTAATTCCCATTCTACATAAAAAAACAAACCAAAACAAAACAGAAAACAGCCTGAGAGAGGGTGAGGAAGTGGAACTAGAAGGTGGAAAAGCCAGTCTTCCTTTTGTCTCCAATGTAGAGCACTTAAAGTTGCTGAGAAATTTATGCTGCAGCAGCATGTCACTAATAGAATCTACTTTGGGATGAGTTTATCTTGCAGGCCCATTCTCTCCCCCAAATTTTAGAGCTACTCTGTGACCCTAAGAGAAATACTTTTACTGTGAGATCCTCCAGATTCTGCATCTTTTCACCATTATCTTATAACTATTTTGGATGCTGGTAATAATAAGTACAAAGAGGTATTTATTGAAAATTTCAAACTAAGAGCAATAATTGGAGATCTCAAGTCTTTGAGATAAATATATCATCGCCTGATATCTTTATTCAGTGTTGCAGGAAAAGGAAGTTTGTGCTGCCTTCAGAAAACTATTTCAGTACTTACAGGTAAGCATGGGTGGACACGTTACCTTTTAATAAAAATATAAGCTATATTTTCAAAGTAATTTGAAAAATAATTAAAAATTTTCAAAACTTTTGAAGTATTTTATTGAAGTCTAATTATATCAGTTACAAATACTCATGGTCGAACATGTGTTTGAATGTTGACTCACAATTCTAAGCTTGAATTCTACATACTAAATTCATTTAGACTTAGATACGAACTTTTAAAAGATTTTCCAATCTGTGTTTTTCCTGTCAGAATTCATAAAATCATCTTCCTTATCATAATCTTGGGTGAAAAATAAATTTATGATACATTTACCACAAGAGGAAAATATGTATTAGTTTAGTCAATTCTTTTTAGTAACCCTAATTCTAGGAAATTATACAGTGTCACAAATTGAACTTTAGGGGGCAGTCTCATCCTGTGAGTGTATCAGCAAATGCATTTCAGCACTCAACATCGCATGATGGTTTTATGTCCTGCTGTAGAATGTAACTATTAATCCTCATTTAATTAATCTTTACGTTTATTCTCTTGAGTACAAAGCAATTTTTGTGAAGGATCAAATGCTCCCAATCAGTGGATAACTGAGACCATTTTGGTGGTATATCCTAGAGTGCGGTCTGTGATAGCTGGGCGTGAATATTCAGCTTGCTGTGTATGAAGTTATTTGTTAGAATTTCACCAAATAAGTGTTAGCTGGACTGAGGTTCATGGTATGCAAGCCCTCTGTTACTAGCTGTAAATTAATATTCCTATGGTTACTGGGAATATTAGAGATTCTTTGAAAATAACAGAAGGTACAATTTAATGCTTATAAAAGTGAATATTTAATAGAAAAGTATTTGCCATTACAAATACCAAGAGAAATACTTTTCCAACTGGATACAAAGTAGAAAATACCTTCTCTTGCTAGAGTTGAGGCAAAGTACCCTTCAGTTAGCAAACGCTTGGTTGGTTCCCTTAGATTTTAGTTTCTTTCTTTTCCTGTGGCTCTGAGAGTCAGAACATAGACAGCTGTATTTTTCTCCTGAAAATACCCCAGGATGCATGATTATCTGAATGTAATAGTGCCTTGGGATTAAGCATTTGACCCAAGTCACAATGTCTGTTTGAATCTGCATCTTACTATTGAGTAACTCTGGATAATATTCAACCTGTTTATGCCTCAGTTTCTATGTTTTTAACATGGGAAAAATCATAGTATGTGTGTGTCATGGGTTGCTCTGAGAATAGGTGAATTAATACATGAAAGGACTTAGAATGGGGCCTGACATGGAGTTATATGTGGTATAATTATTGTATTCACAAAGGCCTGCTTTTATGTTGTGGCACGTGTATATTAACAGTGTCAGATACTTATGACAAAACCAAAAATATTCTTAGGTTCTCACTTAAATGTGATTATTTTAATAACCACTGAGCTTAAGAAGGTAGAAAATGAAAAAAATATTCATAGATTGTGACAAATATTAGGAGAGAAGAAATAAAATGGTAACGCATAATTGAAGAAGGATGGAGGGTTTCACTGTCAATAGGCTGTAACGGAAAGAAGTTGCATCTGGATAGAGAACTAAAGGACAGGAAGGACCCAGCATGGGACAAGATGGTGCGAGGGCACTCAGGCACGAATACAGACATGAAGGCTGCAAGACAGGGAGCAGCTTGGAGCATTTGAAAACAAAAGGAGTAGTGTCCGTGGTGTGTTTAATTAGGAAAGAGCAAGGTAAGTGAAATGATTTGGGGGCGGTATCCAGTGGTCGGATCACAGCGCCATGACGACCAGTATTTTAAGGATGGAAGACTGTAGGAGGAAGCCTTTGAGTGTTTCATGCAGGGGAGAGAGAATCTGACCTATGTTTCAAAAGTTCCCTCTTGCTGTGGGACAAGAATGAATTACAAAGGGATAAAGCGAACATAGAAGAACTGAGTAAGAGGAAGTCGCAGAAATTCAGACAGAGGACTGACAGAGTGTGGACAATGCAGAGCGACAAACTTATCAGTGTGGAATCAGGAGTACTTGTTCTGGTGGAGGAAGGAAAGGAGAAACCGAGGGTCTCAATGTGCGTGATTGCGTGATTTGGAACAACATCGCTGACACCAAAGAGCAGATTACCGAATTTTATAGGCATTCTACCTAACAATAATGTAGCCTTACTGAGAAGCAAAATGAACCGATCCAAAAAATTACGTGCCAACAGTATTCACACTCAACCACTCATGTGTCCTATTTTACCATTTTGAGACTAAAACTAATTAATACAAAGTACTTACATAAATTTCTAAGAAAATCTATTTAAAGACAATTGTAATTGGAAGTAGCTGTAAAAGAGAAAGCATCAAAGAGATACTGAGGAGAATTACTTCATGTCTATACAATAATCCATTGAATGTTTACTGGCAGAACATAAGAATGAAAATGTAAAGCTAGGATGTTAAATTCATCGGTTATTGTATGAGTTTAGAGGATGTCCCTGTGTTATTCCAGGGCCTAGATTTTCCCTTGAAAATATTTTTAAAAGTTTAGTAAAATATTTTTAATTGTCTTCTAGGTAAAATGTCCTATAATTCTTTAGGATATTTTGCATATGTCAGTCCATCTAAAATATAAACCTTTACTTTATTTTTTATTTTAAAGATAAAAGAAGGAAAACATCTTAACAAACCATACATTTAGAAAATAACACAAAAACAATACAAGCAATATAAAATCTCAGACAAGGTGATAGGAAATAAACGGTTGTTGTATTACATACAGATATCCTCAATTTGGATACTTGGACAAACAAATATACACATGTAAGATTGATCACACACTCAAACATTAACTATTCCTTTCAATAGAGCAATCAAAGGCAGTGGTACAACTATGTTAGCTATCCTGTATATACATATTTATATGTATATACACATATATATATACATATATATTTTCCCCTTCTTTTCTCTTTTCCCTCATCCCAGTTGTTGTTTATTTTTCAGCAGTTTCCTTCTCTTTCACAGTATGTATTGTACCTCCTAGATTTTAATCACTCTTTTAGGTTATTGCACTAGTGAGTTAATATGGTGTTTACACATGCAGGTCTGATTGATTTCACTTATGAGTATGATCTCTAGTTGTGTCCATTTTCCTATAAAACCCTTGGGATTATCTTTCTTTATAGCCGGGTAATATTCCACTCTGTAAAAATACCACAACTTTTGTATCTATTCCTCAGTGGATAGGCATTTGGGTTGCTTCCATGATTTAGCTGCTACATACTGTGCTGCTATAAACATGGGAGCACATGTATCGCTGTGATATGATGTTTTCAGTCCTTCTAGGAAACTACCCAGAAGGGGAATAGCTGGATTGAATGGAACCTCTACTCCTAATTTACTGAGGAATCTCCAAACTGATTTCCCCAGTAGTTTCACCAGTCTATATTCCATCCAGCAGTGGAGAAAGGTTCCTCTTTCTCCACAGCCTTGCCAGTATTTGTTATTGGTTGATTTCTTAATGATAGCCATTTTTACTGGGTGAGATGGAATCTCAGTGTGTTTTAATGTGCATTTCATGAGTGACTAATGATATTGAACATTTCCTCATATTAAATTTTCATTTTCTAGACAGTGAACTTTTAGAAATAGCTCACGATTCTGTATCTCTAGCTTAAGGAGAGTTTTTAGCTCTGTTTAATTCAATTGTTTGTGATACTGCTATTCAAGATGAACTGAGATATATTAATATATGCAAATCCTAAGAAAACTAATAGCATTTGGGGGTTGGAGTCAGGAGGGAGATCTTGCCAATGCTGTTATCTGGTGTAGAATTCCAAGTTTAATGTCTCAGATCATTGGAGACTTTGGGAATTCATCTGCACATGTCCCTTAAGGAGGACTCTAGCCTTGTGTCTAGAACATTGTAGAGCAGATCTATTTCCTGATTCATCTGAAAGGTCATGAAACTTTTAGAGACATCCAGTAGGTCCCCGGTGCCCATATTATGTTTTTTCCCAGGGCATTATCTCTATTTCCTTTGAGCACAAACCATATCTCATACTGAATGTTCTTCCCAGTTCTGAGGCTTGCTAATCACTTTCAGCAAAACCAAGTTATTTATCAGTTGTTACTTTTACTTGTCTTAAACACCTAAAGCAAGTATTAACCTTTCCCAATAAATATAGATATAAGTTGTGTTTCCCTCACAATCATTCAATACATTTTTGATACATAAAATTTGCATCACATTATTTCCCTTCCACACGCACTGAAGTGGTCACATCCAGAGAGCCATTTGTCTTTTAATGAACTTTACAAGTGTGTAGAAGAAACTATGACTTGGAAATACACTCATTTCTGTCTCCCCTTTATTTGTCTGTCTCTCTCAATTGTGCTTGAAAATGTCTAGCAGAATTTGATCTCCAGTTGTGACTGTGCACGTGAAGCACAAAGTGTGTCTTGTGGATGAGGGAGGTGCTTAGGAGCACAGACCTTGGTGTGTGACGGCCTGGGTTACAATTCCAGCTTCATGGCTTAGTACCTTCCTCCTTTGCAAAATCATCCAAGCTCTTTCAGTCCTCAGTTTCTTTCTCTATGAAGTAGGAATGGTAATACTTCTATCTACTTTATGAACTCAGTATAATGTGCAAATTTGCACAATGTTTGCTTGACATCAGTAAACACCATGAGAGCAGTACTTTTTATGTCTTAAGTGAGGTGGAGCGGCAGCAGGCAAGAAAAAAAGTTGGTAGCTGCTTGTGGAGTTTCCCTTTGTTGGAGTAATTAACTCTACACAGGTTTTCTTGTGAGCAGGAGACCTATAAAATAATTGGGTTTTCTTTTCCCCTCTCAGCGAAGAAAAATAAATTTCATGTTAGCCTGGGTATCCCTGAGATCGCGATCTACTTGACTATAATAACAGCTTTTGGATTTGGCCTAGTGCAATTCATCCTGTACTGGGAAACTCATAAAATCTCTTTATGTTGGTACTTCATTTGATACAGGTTTTATAGGAAAGCACAAAATGGTAGAGATCACAGTCACAGAGATAGAAATCTGTCAGAAATCTCTGGAGTGTTGTAGTATTTTCTTTTATATTAATGAAACCTTGTCTCATGTCAACTTCCAGATATTTGGATGGCAGTGTGGAAGTTTAACCATTTGAACCCTCTATAGTTTTGGTCACTATCTTGTCTATTTTAATAGCACATTTGCCCCATTTCTTGTGCCAAGTAGAACTGTGGAAAATCCCTATGATTAACCACTGGAGCAGATGGTATTGACTTTATGTATTTTTACAACTGACATTAGATTGTATCTACTTGGAGTCTGTCCTCAGCATGGAAGCGTATTGGTTCTGTGATGATATTAGTCACTCACTTCCCACTCTTAACTCTTTTAATTCTTACTCAAGTCATACATAGATGCTCACACAGATCCTTGCCTCCCCGTTCAGATGGAGTGCATGCTTGTGGAATGTTACCCTAGCTTTGGAAAAGCCTCAGTTACAGTACGATCTTTGGAAATGAAAGGGGCCCGGTAGAATTTATAGAAAAAAAAAAGCCACAGAATATGCTAGTGATGATACGAAAAGCAAGTTAAGATAATATAACTGGAAAAAGAAAGCCATGGTGAGAGTCCTGGAAACCCACAAGCGTTCCATGTGGAATTTGTTATGGGTCATTTATAGAACATTTCCTCATCACCACCGAAGATGGAGAAACCAAGGAGGCTGCAAGTTACAGCTGAGTCAGTGTAGGGGATATTGTACTGATTTTGTGGCCTAGAATGCTAACTGTAACGTGTGTGAAAATTCTTTCACAGAGGGCTGCCTCTGGGTAAATTGGCAGAATCGTATTATGTACGATTTAGCAGTAAGTTAGAGTAAGTTCCATTGCATCAAACCAGATGCTGCAATAAAACTGACAAGTCCATCTAATTATTCCCTGGAGGGACAAATGTTTTTTAAGTATTTATACTTTAGCAGAAGCTATCTGCTAGGAAAAGAGCCAGACTTCAGAAAATAATCCACAAACAGAAGTGAAATTAAAATTAACTTGAGGAAAAAATAACACGAATAGAAATTGTCTGAAACTTCACATCTGCTTTAGGTAGCATAACAGAGGACTGAGGCTCCATAACGCTCTTTATCAGAGGTCAGGGAGAGTGGAACATGTAAATGAACCCTTCCTCCACACTTGCAAGAACTGAGTTTCTGAAAAATGAAATGACATACCTGCTAAAAATGGCTGTCACTTACAGAGTAGTCTGGTCTCCTTGGCTCGGCAAACAGTGCTTTTTACAAGTAATACTGAGGCTTGGAGGTGGCCCTTCCATGACAAGTTCCCACTCCTCACACATCCTTGCCTTACCCACCCTGAATTTTTGTCAGGTGCCCAGTACTGCTATGGATTTTTATTTTGTTTTGTTTTGTGGTACTGGGGATCAAACTCAGGACCTTGTGCTTGCCAGGAAGGCACTCATGCCACTGAGCTGTATCCCCAGGCCAATACTCCAGATTTTTTATCTGTGAAAACAGTCAGTCTTCACAGTGGCTGCGCCATGTAAGGACTAGTATCCTTGCCATTCAGGGATGAGGAAAGCAAAGCATAGAGAGAGTGACTGCGTAACTTGCCAAAGAATACTCTGCCAGTGGAGAGCTGAAAGAATGTGTGTTGCTTGAACCCATAATGGTGCCTTTGGGGTTGTGTCTTGCTCATGTTTTTCTCTTTCACTGGATGTTCTTTCCTTTCCACTATTTCTCTTCCTTCATGTGCCCTTGTTCTGATCAAGTAGAGGAATCTTTCAAGACTCAGATAAGCCTCTTCAGTTAGGAATCCTTCCCAGTAATCCCTGCTTAGACCCAATAACTTCCTATTCTGCTTTAAACAATGGTTTGCTCAGGTCATTAGCTTAGCTGTGATGATTTTGGAGTTCTAGAGAGTGGTCAGTGAATCTCTTTCCTGAGCTTGGTTATTCATTGAAATTAATTAGGAACTGTCTTGGTTACTTTTCTCTCGTTGCTGAGACAAAATATCCAGCGCAGGAAATGAAGGAAGGAAAGGTTTGTTTAGCTTACAGTTTGTGGAGTTTTTAGTCCATACTAGGCTGGCTAAGAGGCAGAGTGGCACATGGCAGAGGGCAAACCGTTCATGGCAGCAGAGCACAGCAAAAACAACCAGAGCAAGAGGGGAATGGCAGGCAAGCAGCCTGTTTCCTTCCCTTACATTGTAAACAGCCTACCCCCACCCAGGGGCTGTATAGCTCTCACACAGTCTCCATGCCCTCCTCTTTCACAGGGTCAGGATATATACAAGTAAGCACCCTGGCTTCCTGCTAAATCACTCAGCCAAACCTCTAGACTCATCAAGTTGACACAATGTATCAACCATAACAGGAACCTAGTCTTATTTCTCTTTGATCACATCCATTTAAATAGGCTTTCAAAAATATTTGTTTAACAGATAGAAGAAAAGGTAATAAATGCAAGAAACTCAAGTTCTTTTATTTCTTGGAACTATTATTGAGAATGAAATCAATTGTTATCTTCAAGTGTTTCACCTTACATTGTTTCTTGAAATTTTTAGTTCCTCTGTAATGTTTTCTAGTTCTCTGTATATAGGTCTTGTAAATTTTGTGGTGAGATTTATCACTATTTTATACTTAACACTCTTCTAACCCATGTGTTTTGCTTTTGTTTGTTACCATGAAGTGGAAGTATAGTTGCTTTTTGATAAACACTAAAAAAATTTAAAAAGAAATAAAAACATCAAAGTTAATTACGTTCCCCCCATAATACATGTACAAATAGATTGTCTGAATGTCCATCTTATTTTGTCCTTGTCCTGACATAGCAAACATCGGTATAATCCAAAGATATTCATACTCTCACAAGTTCTAGAACATTTTAGATAGGAGACAGAGAATTATGCTCAAAAGTTTAAAAAATATTAGTGATAAGTAGCTTTGTTTATTTTTTGGAGCCAAAACCAGTTCAGATTCATGTTCTATATGAAGGTTATAATACCTGCGTAATCTTATTTCTTCAAAAGCCCACTATTGGAATATTTGGGGGCATGTAAATTGTGGTGGAAGGAGGGCCAAATGTAACCATACTTTAAAACATGATAGTAAGATAACAGCTGTTGATTTAACTGTGGATGCAGAATCTGATTCCTTTCTTTCCAGGATCAGTGGGAATAAATTAAGGAATATGTTTTATGTGCGTACAGTAAAAACGTGTCAATACTTTCATACAGTCATATTTTTTCTTGATTTCAGTTTTGTATATCATTTCAAGTTAAATATATTCAAGGATATTTTGTAATAATTTAAAGGCATCATTATTGAGCTCAAGCTTTCATTGCTCAAATATATAGATAAAACAAATGCCTTGTAAACCTGAGGTCAATCTCTGTCCATTAACAAAGCACATGTTTGAACTTTAATCAAAACTTTAAGTGACTTAATATGAGTGAAGAATATGACCAATTTTAGGGAGGTTATGAAAATTAGAATATAACTTTTCAGTCTTAAGGCCCCGCCAGCATCTCAGAGCACATCATCCGCGTGATTGAATGCTTGTGTGCTCTGTGTGTCCTGCTGCCGTTTGTCTGGAAAGAACGAGGGCACATTTCTCTTAGGTCTCTATTTACAAGTAACATTTATAGCATAAAATATTTGCTTATACCAGATAATTGCATTTTGAGATTTGTATTGATTTATCTTTAGGTCACTTCCAAATTTTACAAATATTAATTTTGAATACTTGGGATATATGAAAGTTATATAAGATCTGCATCTAGTAGTTATAGAAATGAATGGTAAATAACAATAAATACCACAGAAAAATCTTGTACAGTCCTACAAACATTATAATCCAGACTATAATATATCCGGTTTCTGCATTATTTTCTCCTGTCTGTGAACCTTTGCATGTATCATTATGTCACCATGTTTCTTGAAATTTTCCATTTCTGTTTAACTCTACCTTTGCATAACATTCCAAACTGGTGTCATGAACCACAGATTTTGGACAGTATTTTAGCAAATATATATATATATTCACCTCAATATATTTGTATTTTATTTTTACTTGCAGTTTTTGTGTACTTTTTATAGCTGTATTCCTTTCCATCCTTCTTTATAATTCGTCATGGGCAGTATTTTCTATCTGGCAGTTCTTCTGTTTAAAAAGTTATCAGTTGATCATCTAAGTAAATCACACCATGATACAAATCAGCAAAACTAATACATAATAGTTCAGAACTGCCATTTTCTTAATTTTTCTGAAATATTTTTTTCTTTTTTGCTAGATGGGATCTTTAAAATGGCAAAACGGCATATTCAACATCATTAGATTAAACTTATTTTTAGTTTTAGTGAGTGTGTATCAAACAGGATTTTCTTGTACTCCTTTTCCTAGCCTCGTATTTCTCTTATCCTCTTCATCAGGCCAATATTTTCAGGAGGCTTGGATAACTTTTTGTGCATTTGAATTGCTCTTGCTCCTGAGGGGTTTGGGCGGGAGCATCCCAGGCGCTGTGAGCAACAGCGTTTGAAACAACTGTCAGGACTGCAGGGTTATTGTCTTTTACAGACTGGCATTATGGGTGAAAACAACTATTTTTAACTAGAATAAGACAGATTGACCAATAAACTTTATTGTCTTTTTTTTCCTCATTGTGATCTTTATTTCCTTTAAAGGGGTAAATTAAAAGAGAGACTCAGTTAGAAGACCTCCAGGACTAACTCAAGTGTGTTATGTGTTTGGAGAGGACTGAAAATACCATCAGAGATCTGTGAGGTGAATGTTACAGGCTCTTCCGCAGAAACTGTCTGGAATCAAGCTTATGGGAATTCCCAGCATTGTGAAATCACATGCAAAAGCTATGCTGCTGCTTTCACGGTGTGTTATGAGGGCTGTAGGCGGAATTAAATTTGGGTCTTTCATGCTGAAACCAATATCACTGCATTCTTACATTAGATAGAAGTGAAACTAGATAACCCCCAAACTTTCTTTTTTTTTGCTTGTGTTCAATTGTGGAGCTTTTCTAAAATGAATACTAGGTGATTTATTCCTTTTGATTGACAGGTCCAGAAAATGGGTCAAGAAAGAGCAACTTCTTCTGACTCGGATCCTGCCACAGTGTACATCTTTTCAAATCAGACTGAAAAGGTTTTAAAGACAGTACCTCTAAAATAAAATATATATATATATATATATATATATAAACAGGTGAACGTATGTGTGTACTTTAAACATTTCTTTAATATTCAAATACTGATTTGATTCTTTTAGGGAAGACTCAATAAATACTTCATTCTTCCCAGCTTTTCTTTGTGACCAGTTTTTCTTTTAATCTTTTTCTGTTTTCCCTCGTGTGGGTTTTCACAGCATCATTTGTGTCTGTACTGCCAGACGGTAGACTTGCCTGGGGTCTGCCAGAGTCTCTGTTTGCGCTTTAATTTCTCCATTGTTCAGACAAGCAGACAATGAAGTGCCACTTTCCCTGTGTAAGCAGCAAATTCCCAGTGGCAGATGGTGATTTATTTCATGGTAGTCATAGGGCATGAAAGATGCTTGGGAAGGGTGTACGTGGAATATATACATGTCATCTATCCAGTGAAGTAAAATGTCAGTGATTCTACAATAACTACTTTGGCTGTACAGTATTTTAATATCCAGTAAGAACTCCATGAAGGAATCTTGCTTTCCAAAAAAAGGGTCTGACAAAGAAAAAAGAAAGTATATCAAGTTTCTCAGAACACAAGATATATTTTTAGAAAGCTATATTAGCAGACTAATATAAGCAGAAATTAGAAAATTTCTCAAGACAACTTATTGGCTATAATATAGGCAATAATTTTGACAGATAGTAACTATTTTTGCAAGTAAGTAATGAACTAACTCAGGGTATTGTCATATTTATATGGATAGGGTGCAATTTTTGATTTGGGTGAAATTTTTGAGTGAGAGTTATGATTTTTTATGAACCATTTGTGCTTAGTTATGCACCACCAAATATTTCTGATACAGAGTAAAAAACTAAAATATGTAAAGATCTTTCTACAGACAGTTTGAGAAAATGCAATTTTCCAAATATTTCTCAGCTAAATGTTTTAATATGTGACCCTTCCTCTGTGAGATATTCACATTTAACAGCCTTTGTCTAGGGACTGGCTTTTTAATTAGTGCAATGACTACCAAGGGACTAAAAAAAGCCATCCTGCTGTCCTCATGGTTAGCACTTGTAAGTTCATTTTAAATTTAATTAACTTTTCATGAAGAAAAAGGAAGTAGTTGTGTTTAAAGCTAATAGCTAATTAAGGGTGAATGGCTATGGAGTGTTGATGATACACTTAACATAAAGAACTACTGAATTTCCATGGAGGAGGTCTGACTTATACTCTGCCTCTGTCCTTTTTTACTCATGTGACCTAGGGCAAAAAACAGTTAACTTCTCACTCAGAAAATGAGAATAATTATTTGTGCCTAGGTAAAACAATGTTCTTACCAAAATCAAATGGGAAGTTTTTTGTAAAAGTACAAGTACTGTGAATCCCCAAGGTATTATTGATAAGAAATACTTATTACTATTTTAATACTTTGACTATATCTATTAACATTTTATGAAAAAAACAGCTATAGCTCGCTGGGTGTGTTGGTGTGTGCCTATAATCCCAGCACTCAGGAGGCTGAGGCAAGACGAACTCTGCAAGTTCAAGGCCATCCTGGGCTACAGAGAGCAGCCTGAGCTACGTGGCGAAATTCTGGCTTAGAAAACAGAAAGCGAACAAACAAAAACAGACAAACAACAACAAAACTACAGAATGTGAAAAAAATAGATGTCGCTCTCTTTTGAAAGCGTTATTTGGGTTCAGTTTGTGTTTTCAGACCCGATAAGCACTGCTTGCGTATCTGCTTGGGCGGAAATACGCCATTATTGTGAAGCGCTCCTTCTCCTGTGTGGCCCAGAGCACGTGCCATTGTGTGCTTAGCTATGAGCGGGGGCGGAAGCCCAGCAGTTACCATGTGAAAGAAGAGAAGGTTCTTCACGCAGCAATAGTCAAATTAACTCTTGGAAAATAAATTTAAAAATGTGAGAGAGTGTTACACATTAGTGTGGTATCGTGTGCTCACATCGTTACACTGAATTGCGTCAGCTTATCCAAATATAGGAAAGCTCAGGGGAGTTCCTAACTCATTACCGAAGAAGGTCAAATCTTAACTCAGAATTGTCTCTGAAACTGGCAGGACACTGCTGCCTCTCGTAAGGCCATTCTAAGAAACAGCAGAAATGGATGGGAAAGGGCTTTGCTTTTTACAGCGGTCCTCATTACTTTACAGCACTGTAAGACTCAGCTGCTGCTTAGATGTGACCTGTGTCATTCTTCTTGTCGCCGTCCTCACCGTGAGCATCACTGCTATCATCGCATTGAGTGTGGCATAGTGAAGGCCTTTGTCAGGCACTCTGCTAAACATTTCCTGTTGCTGATAACATTTAGCTCTGAATGACAGCCTTTGTTTCATCAGTAATATTGAGACCCATAATTTTACATATTTTACAAATGAACCAACCAGTTTAGAGAATTTAGTAGCTCCTATAAAAGAACACAGAGGGCTGGGGCAGTAGCTCCGTGGCAGAGCACTTGTCTAGTGCGCACGGGCCTCTGGGTTTAATCCCCAGTTATTGCCAAAAAGTACAGTGTTTGTGTGTGTGTGTGTGTGTGTGTGTGTGTGTGTGTGTGTGTTTGTTGATTGGTTTTACAAACTCTAGTGTTGAGGAGATAAACACACAGATTTGAACTCATACTTACCTGACATCAAATTCTGAACTTGTAACCATTATACTTGAGTGGAAAGACTGCCACTGTGTTATATTGTAACCACTCTGTGACTTTCTGTAAATCATTATTCAATTCCTCATATTAATTTGGGCTTAATAATGCTTTCCAGATTTCATGATTTTTTTAAAAAATATATTTTCCCAGGCAAGGCTTGTTTTCCCATTCTTACTATTCTAGAATTAGACTTTTGTTCTTTGAGTTTTAATAATTTCTTTTTTTTTTTATCACTTTCTTTGTAGGGCTCTCTTAATGCTATTTGGAAGTAGACACAGTACTAATAAATGTATAAAATAAAGCTAAATGTGAGAAAAATGAATTTTAGTTGGAAGAGAATATTTCACTCAGAATAGGACAAAAAGGAGTATAGCTTAGTGTGCACAGGTTTAAATCTAATACCGAGATAAATCCTGCTCAACTTCAGTCAGTGTGCGTACAGGGGCAAAAATTCATCCACAACATCTGAATTTTAGGTATGAAATTATTTCTGTAAAACCTTTTACTACATTTACTCCAGTTAAGGAAAGCAGTAGAATATTTTAGTTTGAAATATAAATTAGAAATGGAGACATATTGTCAATTGGAAAACTTTTGCAGCTAAAGTAGCTAAAAGGAGAAAGGTTGTGAATTTCAGGAAGGGGAGTTATAACTTATATTTTATTCTGTGCATAAATTGTAAATTAGCTCAGTTGAACGACTTCAGATTGAATTATGCTGTGCAAAAAAACATAAATGTGAAAATTTATAATTTATTTGATTTGATTATTGGAAGACAATTTCTAGAAAAATAATTTCCCCATCCTGGTTGAGATGAGGAGACTGAACTTGGGAAATTTCTTACACAAGATCATCTGCTGCAAAATTGCCTTGGAAAACCTAGATGTTCTGTCTCATCTCTACTGCCCTTTTCGGTCAGCATTATCAGTGCAGAGATGACAACATAATGGTAAAAACGTCTTTTTAAAGCTATTATTCCAATTCCTTATTTCATTGCTCTAGACCCAGACCCTCCATCGGATCTGATTGGTGGGGTGAGGCAAAGAACATAGCCCATATAAGTGTGATATCACCACAGAAAGCTTTGAAGAATTTCAGGTAAAGGTAGTGCTACTCTTATACAATCTTCATGTATTGTAATCTTTATTTCCACTCCTTTGAGCTTCCATTTTTTAATGGTATGAGAAATCATTGTACTACTTTTTTACCTTAAGATTTTTCTCTAATACTTTTACTTATTAAAAGCACAGGGATATTATGGGAAGTGTTCAAACATAAATGAAAGCTGTTACCTTTCAAAGAGTTTGAGTTTTCAGTGGACATTAACGTGAATATGTAGAGCAAAGAAAAGTAAACCAAAGATTTGTGGTTCCGGAGGCCATGGGGCTGTACTGAGATCCCAGAAGATTAAACTAGGTGATGTGCTCGAGGCTCTGTGTCAATCTTGTCCAGAGATTTAGTTGAGAATTACATGAAACAACCTGAATTAGCTTAAGCACTAAATGAAAATGTATTATCTTAATATGAGTGTCTGAAACAGAACAAGCGCAAGAAGGGAGCTGTATGGTTGGAAGAATTAGAATCAGCTACATCAAAGCCACAGAGAGCCCAGACAGATAAGTTCCTTCTCTCTCCTTTTTCTGCTCATTTGGACATTTTTTCTAAAGCTATCTCTGCTAAGCAATATAAATAGAAAAGTACCATACACCGTTTTCAAGAACAAATGTTACAGTATAAGACACAAGAAAAAGTGGTTTCTCTCTAAATTCCCAAGAAAGGGCATGATTATCCCAGATTGAAATAGATACCCAATTGTGAACCAGTGAAACATAAAAAGTGGAACTGGCCTCTTTAGTACAATCTTTAGTTATCTATAGTAGAAGATTGGAAGAAGAGTAAAAGGAAGTATTTTTTAAAGGTCGGAAGTATTATATATCCATTCAAATTGAGTTGAGTGATTTCTGAAGCAAAAACATTTCCATTCATTCAACAATTAAATGGGTAACTTAGAAGAAACACATTCTTTCAACATATTCCTATACCCATGGGTTTACTTTCTGCGGATATGGGAAGGGCATTTACTGGAGCAACAGCTCAAAAAGAAAAAACAAAAACTGCAGAAGGTAAAATAATCTCTTGCTAAATCACCAGTTTTCCTAGGCTGGGCTTGAAGTTATGATTCTCTTGCCTCGGCCTCCTAGAGTGCTGGAATTATAAGTGTGTGCCACTGTTCCTGGTTCCCTTTAGCTTTGGGAGGGGCGGATAGCAATTCTCTTTCTCCAGAAACTATAGGAAGGAGGCTTCTATGTATTAAAAATATACTTGATTTACTGATGCAAATTTCAAAAGAGTTGTCTTAAATAAAATCTTCCATCTCCCAATATTGGCAATTCCACCCTTCAATATAAATTCTACTATGCTCTTCAGAATGCTTCAAACACTAACTCACTGAAAAGTTCTCTAGGAATGTGAAATAACGGGGCCTGTATGGAATGTAAGGTCATTAAAAACAGATAACACAGGACATACATATTTTATATTTCTACTAGATTGATAGATGGTACTTCAATCAATTTTGTTATCTTTTTCAGAAGAAGAATTGAGCTATACTGATATATGTGCAATATTCTGGTAATAAATTTGATAATAGCTTTTTTTAATGGAACAGAAATCTCTATTTTGTTTTTTGCAATATTCTGAGAGTTCAAAAGATAAGGAACATTTATTAGCATGGATAAACTGTGAAACTCATTTAAACACCAAATATTTGTTCTACATAGTAATTCTTTGAAGCTGTTAGGTTTCTGGCTTTCTTTGCATGAGCACTGGGAGTGCAATGAGATTTATATCCTTTGAAAGAACCTCAGAGCTGTAATGGAACGGAAGGTGTAATCTTTTCCAACCGTGAAAATAAACATTGGCTTGCATATTTAAGACCTGAAAGAATTTAGTATGAACTTAGAAATACTGAAGTAATTGACACAGAAAAATATTTACAGAATCTTGTGATTCCCTTGCTTACACTTTTCAGCTGCCTTTTATGAACTCGGAGCAAATTTAATGCTACTGACTAGCACTGTCCAATAGAAACAAAGTGAGCCACATATGAGAGACATGTATAATTAAAAAAAATTGTAGTATAACCTAAAAAGGTAAAAAGAAATAAATGAAATGAATATTAGTAATATATTTTATCACAGTGTAGTTAAAATACTACCATATGGCCAAGAAAAATTATTGAGGTATTTTACATTATTTTTTCACCTTAAGCAAAATCTGGGGTCTACTGTATACTTAAAACATGTCTCAACTTAGATTCAACAGAATTGAGGCACTCAACAGGCACATATGGCAAGTGTCCATCCCATTGGACAGCATAGTTACACACAATGCTTATTGCCCTCTGCACTTAATGATAAAGTGGAGGCACAGCAAAAATTGGCCCCTTGGGGTCTAGCTCAAGTCCCACTTCTTCCTGGAAAGCTCTCTGATCCCATCAATAGTTTTTTTTTTTTTCCCACAGTGAGATTTTATAGAACTTCCCTTTAACTTGCTCTGTTTTTAAACATTTTTTCTTATAAGGTTATCTGTAATAAAGTTTCCTTATCTTTTGAACTCACAGAATGTTGGGAAAAACAAACTAGAGATTTCTGTTCCATTAAAAAAAAAATCAATATGCAAGTTCTAACATCGCCGTGTCATTTCTTGGGGAAACCTTAGCTCTCCTGAGGGGTAGAGTTCTACAGTTACTATGTACTGGATAACGCTGTGCTTCTTTTCGTAAGTGGCTTCCTCCTTCCAGACTCACGTGCTACTTCCCAGAGCAGAGGAGTGTTGGTGTATGCGGCTGCTCAGAGTGTCTGTCGTTTTACAAGGTGTGGGAGGCTGTGTGGTGTCACAGAAGGGTTGATCATGGTCCCAGAAATTTTTGCTTTCAATTCCAATTTCATCCCAGTCATGAATACTTGGGCAGATTTTTATCCTTTTTGATCTGAAACTCCATCTTTCAATTGGAGATTATTGTGATTATCTCTACATTCCTTGCGAGAATTCAGTGAGATAATGTGTTTGGCAAATGTTCTGGCATGCAAATTCAGTGAGCACACACATTTTGTCTACTTTGATCATTGTTTTGTACCATTACTGAGACTAGTGTCTAAATCCATAGAAAGAAATAAAAAAATATTCTGGTGAATGAATGATTGAACTGTCAGTCATTCTTTAGTTTTCATGTTTATATTTTGTAACTAGGCAGACTTGGTTCTAGTTTGAATTCCTTTTTATTCTTCTGTTTCCCACACAACGGTCAGAATGTCCTTTCTTTAAACTGAAATGTCGTTCCTGTGTTTACATAGCTCTGACCGTAGCGTATACAACCCTACCTTTTCCTTTTGATCCTACTCTCCTCTTCCCAGTCCTTCCCATCTTAGAAAAAGACATGGTTTTTAACAGCCTGTTAGGCCTCGTGTTGTCTCCTCATCTCTCAGCTACTTTGGCCATTTCCACTTCTAAGACAGACCCGTGTCCAGACCTTCTTGTCTTTATTTACCAAGACGAGGAACCCAGGTGACAGACGGCAGCTTCTTGTTTCCGTTTGCCGTCTTCACTTCCTTGTAGTTCATATAGCAGTGGTTTAGCATTCTCCAGTATATTTCCACTGCTTTTCAAAGAAAAATCTAAACAAGTCCTGGTCTTCAAGGCTCACTGGATTGGATGTTTTTCTAACTATCGAGCCCAGTACATTACTAAGTGACAACCATGTATGTCTGTCTTTGTTCTCCAAACCTTCCAGCACATCTCTACTATATGTCAAGCATATGCCTTTTGCTTAGACACTTCACCGCTAGTTTGGGCTGTTTTCTATCATTGACTTCTCATCTCAAATACAAATTTCTCCTTCATTTCCCTGGTTATGAACTCTAAATAAAACCACTCTTTTATTTATTTTGTGACTTAGCTGAATTTTCTCATTCTCTCATTTACTTCGTGGCTTGTTATTAAATGCCAACACTGCAGTGTAATTTCCCTATAACTTAGAAGCCTCTTCTGTCTTTGCCATATCATCTCTGGCTCTTAGATTAATGCTTCATCATTAATGTATGTTCATTAAGTATTTGATGAATAAATACGTGTTATATGGTCATTTTCCCTCACCTGCTTGGGGTGATTATGGAGGGAAGATATGGATTCTGACTATAGTTATCAGGGAAAAGTTGAACTTGAGATGAACTTTGAATAACAGATAAGTTTCAGACTCATGAAATAAAGCAAAGGACATTCTACACTAGAAGGTCATAAACTCTGCAATGAGTATTTTGTTTGTCATTTGTAAATGTCATTCAAGGTAGGACATCATCAATAATAAATAGCTTAAGAAAAACTTCATCCTTTCTAGATTGGTTCAATCCATTGCTATATTCAGCATAGATATTTTGTAGTAAAAAATCTAAGTACTTTTAATGTTAATTATAAAATACACATTTCTATCCATCTCTCTGCCCTAATTCTCATATTCTAAGGTAAATACAAAATAGAATCATATTTCCACAGGCTTAAGAGAGGCCATACAATTATTTGTTGTCAGGTAAAATATATAACCACACAGTGATTTTGTTTTACTACATTTATATGATTATATGTTTTGTGAGACTTGTCATCAAGTAAAACTGATTTTAAGGGGTTACTCTTCAGGATTCATATTATTGTTATACCACATTATACCACTAGTAATTATCTGATTATTTCTTAAGCAAAGAGATTATTTGTTAAAATTTAATGACTTAGGCAACAGTATCCTGCTTGCTTAGGGAAGTGCACTTGCATAACTGGGATCATTTCTCTCCTCATTTAAAATTAATCATCTTAAAAAAAAATAAAATTAATCATCTTGAGTCTCCACACGCCCCTTTCAAATAGAAATAGAGTACAAATTAAATTTTCTCCATTTGGTTTCTATTAGGTGTACTTACTTTACATACTTTGCAGAAAGGACTCTATATTTTTGATTTAAAATTAGTAATACAATTTTGTGATTAAATTACTAATGACAGTTCTTTTCCTTTTACCTTTCACCAAAGCCTTAGTGTGACTCACTGAGTATCTGAATTTCGCCCTTCACTACAATTACTATGTATTCTTATACTATTGAATGATACTTTTTTCTGACATCCTTTTTCATACCAGAAGTTCTCAGAATTCTACTCACTCCTCTTATCTTTCTGTATGCCAGACAAACGAGGTTATTGTCACTGACACCTTATGAATCTATGAACAATGACCTCCTTGTAGACCTCAGGATTATCTCCTTCTTAACAAAGTATCCTTTCCAAAAGACAGTGATAAACATGTCTGCCTGGGAAATTTGTCTCAGACCTAACACAGAACAGTTGTTTTGTCAAAGTTTAAATAATCAATTAAATTAATATTTTAAACATGAAATATGAAGAATAAATATTGCCATAAACAGCCTTGAATGGATCAAAAAACTTTCCAAGGTATTAGAAGTATCAGGTTACTGCCAGGAACATTTCTAAAGACAGTGCTGATTCTCAAAGCTGTAGTGAAGAATTGATTGAGGTGGCCCAGGTCATGATGAAAGATAGAATAGCCTGGAGGGTGACATATTCGTTCATTAATTCATTCATTCAACAAATGTTTTGAGAGTCTTTGATTTTAAATGTCCGTGTAGTTTTTTCTCCTTGGATTTTACTTGCTCTGCCTAATGCGGAGTGGTTTTCAGTGGTGTATGCTGATTAGCCCTCCAAATCCTGGCTGTCTGCTGAGGAAAATGCATGGATTCTCTGGAGGGCGCCATGGGTTATACTCACTGTTTATTTCCTGGACAGGACAGATTGAGCTGCACTGTCACTTCTTCCAACTCTTACCACCTCTTTGCTCAGGCACCACATCCTACTGCTTTTTCTTGCTGGGCTCTTTTTGCATAGAGGCTGGCTTTTTGGAGGAAGACAATTCAAGTCCAAACACGCTATGTGAACATTCTTGCCCCATGAGAAACTCTGGCATCTTTGCCAGGACCAGTGTTGGTGTACAGATTGTTCCAGAGCTGCCCTTTCTTTGCTCTCCTGTCTCCATTTTCCCTTTTCTCTGCTTACCCATTCATTTACAGATACTGAGCAAGTCTGTTGCTTGAAGTAGACGTTTATCTGGGAGATGTTAATCTTTCTAATGTGCACCCTCAATATGTTGGTGAAACATGGATCTGTAATCTTGTGGGATGGGAAAATGTGGGCAGAAGAACTCTACTTCTCATCTCTTGGGCAACAGGGATTCTCCATGAGGCCAGAAACTTGGAACTTCATTGATTCCTGCTTTCTTCTCCTCTGGTCTCTGCTTACATGGAACTGGAGAGGTGCAGTAGAGACTGGCCCTGAAGGTTACGTCTCTGAAGCTCACTTTTACATAATGTCGTCATCTTCAGATGAGTAACAAACATATTCCCACTCAAAATGTAGTATCCTTATACATATACATGTGTAAATCAATATACTTGTAGCATGCATGATAGCAACAATATACATATATGCATATTTAAAACATGTCATATGAATTGAATATGGATGTCTTTATATTTGCATAATGATAGCAACATACATACATGTATGTTAAAATATAATATGTATGTATATGTGTGAGATTAAAAACAGTTTGAGGCTCTTGGTCTTCTGTGTCAGCTCACTGTGCTTATTACCAGATCAACATTACTAAACTGTCCTATGATTACCACCTTGCCATACTAATCTATGAAAATATAAATAGTTTCATGACCTTCCACCTCAAAGCTAGGTGCTGAATGAAGATGAATGGGAGCCATTAAGGAATGCCCAAGGTCCAGGATTTAGAAAATTTCAAAAATGTGGTTCCTCTGGTTACAACAAAGAATTTAGAATTTCCCCATCATTGCAATGTTAAAGTTAATTTTTATCTAATGCTTAAAATATAAAATTTATACACATTTATGGGGTATGCTATGATAGTTCTATACACATACACTGTATAATGTTTCAATGAGGTTAAACCTAAGTAAAGCCTCACCATTTCTTTATTTTGAAACATAAAAATCCTTCTAGCATTTGAAAAATATACAGTACATTATTGTTCTTATTGCGTTTTTAATCTGCTCATGAGTGGAGACAATATAAATATGTACATTATCACTTAGTTTCTACACAGAAGACAACCTCATGAGTTTTCTGAAGGACTCTTAATAGCACATACTATTTTTCTACCCTAGCCCCAAACGTTATAAAACTGATTGCTAATGAATTTACAAATCTTGAGGAAAATAAAATGTAGTTCTCTGCTAAGGATGACTAGATCAGTAAAAGATGGCTTGTTTATATCATTATGGCCTTATGTATATATAACACATATATGAATATATGTGAAAAATACATAAAATGTAAATATACATGTATAGAGATATTTTAGCTTCAGATTTTTTAAGAACTCTATGTAGTTCCTAATACATTTCAATATTCAAATTCTATTTCAAAAAACATATTTTTTAGTTCTCTGAATCATATTTTCATGATCATTATTCCTTAATCGTCAGGCTTTTAAATCCTTATGACTGTGCTAAGCCAAAATATTTCCAAATCTTATAAAACTATAAAAGAGAAACATTGGATTTCCTTACTTGTAGTCCCTTTCTGTATTACTTATACGCTACAACCTTTGCCTCTCTTATCTTCCTTGAAATACATAGTCCACACCAGGAGTCCAGTATTTTACTTTGTCTTTGTTGCCATCAACAACTACTTTCAACAGTTTGTCCTTTCTGAATAATGCCGTGAATAATAAAGTATCTGGCACTTAGTGCTCAGTTAATATTATACTCAGTTTGTGCCAAGTTAGAAATCCTGTTAGTGGAAGTTTGGTGACAGATTTAGGGGTCATCTGTCCTCCTAAAAGCTCTTATGTCTTTGATGTCCTACTAAGTGCTATTCCCATAGAAACCAGACCTCATTGATAAAGGAGCAGCCAGGGCAGCGGTGTAAGTGAGTAGGGTGTATCAGTGGAAGCCTAGGCAATTCAATATTGCAGGGTTGTATTTTCTTATACGAAGAGAAAAATAGCATCTTTGCATAAATTTAAAGAATTATGGTTAGCTACAAATGGAGACTATTAATACTTCTGAAAAGAAGAAGATTGTGACAGTAACACCTGAGAATTACTCTGTGTTCTTTAAGGCTGTGGTTTGGAGACATGATTTAGTCTGGGGCATTTGTTACTTGGCCATCACATACTTTCCTAGTTTCCTGTTGCTGCTATAAAATTTACCAAAAGATTAGTGGTCTACACTGACACAGATTTATTTTCTTGTACAGTTGTAAGTTATATGCCTAACATACATAGCTCCTAATGGGCTAAATCACTTGAGAAATATATATTATCTCATCATAAGACATACTTAGATGGAATATTTAAGCTTAAATAACAATCTTAGACTTGAAAGGAAAATTGTAGATCATCCTATTAAGTGCTTAAATCCTCTGTAAAATGTTAATTAATTAATTCAGGATTTTTTGATGCTGTTATTTATTAACTGTTTTGTGAAAGTTAGAGATTTAGCTATTATAGAAATTTAAGCTTTAAGATATTACTTTCAGGTGTAAATTCTGGTGCTACCATTCATCTGTCAGCATGAAACTTTGGTGAAGTTACTTCATTCTTTATTCCTCACTTTCCCCATATTTTATTTATTTATTTATTTATTTATTTATTTATTTATTTATTTATGTTTTGGAGACAGGGTCTCACTATGCAGTTCAGTCTGGCCTTGAGCTCACTTTGTAGCCCAGGCTGGCCTTGAACTCCCAACAACCCTCCTGTCTGAGTCGCCCTAGTGCTGGGAGTATAGGCGTGCACCACCACACTTGGCTGTTTCCCAGTTTTTTAAAATGGTAATTGTACATTTACTCCCTGGAATTGTTGCAAACCTTATATAAACTAGCATTTGAAGGTACATAGTGTAGTATAACATAAACTTGATAAGAATTAGTTCTTTTTATTTTGCATTTCTTATGCTTAAATTCCTCAGTATCAGTAATGCAAAATATATATTATGTCCAATTTGTGACAATCACAGAAAACTTTAAAAGTGATAATTTTAGCTTGGCAGACACAGTGTTGGTATATAAGGAATGCAAATAAAAGACAATGGTAATGAAACATTTTAAGACAGCATTTTATTTTGAAATGTCTGTCCATTGTAGTTTCCTTTTTTTTTTTTTTTTTTTTTTTTTTTTTTTTTTTTTTTTTTTTTTTTTTTTTTTTTTTACTTTTTGAGACAGGATTTCACTATGCAGGTCAGACTGGCCTTGAGCTCACTTGTAGCCAAGGCTGGCCTTGAACTTGCAAGGATCCTCCTGCCTCACCCTCACAAATGCTGGCATTACAGTCTTGCTACCATGCTGTTAGGGTTAATACATTGTGTCAACTTGGGGAGTCTAGAGGTTTGGCTGAGTGACCCAGCAGGAAGCCAGGGTGCTTACTTTGTATACATCCTCAGCCCGTGGAAGAGGAGGGCCATGGAGATTATGTGAGAGCTACACGTCCCCTGGGTGGGGGTAGCCTGTTTACAATGTAAGGGAAGAGAAGGGGCTGCTTGCTGCCATTCCTCCCTTTTGCTGGTTGTTTTTGCTGTGCTCTGTTGCCATGAACGTTTCCCCTCTGCCATGTGCCACTCAGCCTCCGAGCCAACCAAGTATGGACTGAAACCTCCACATACTGTAAGCTAAATAAACCTTTCCTTCCTTCATTTTGGGCGTGGATATTTTGTCTCAGCAGCCAGAAAAAAGTAACCAAGACACGTGCCCAGCTCCATCGTAGTTTCCAGTATTTGGATATTGTTTTGGTTGGTTTGAGTGACTCTTTCATGATTATTCTAGGTATGCAGCATTGTGGTCTCATTTTGTAAATTCTTAAGAGTCAGAATCATCCAGGACCTCCCAATGCAGCCATGCAATTCCACTGTAAATCTTTGCTCCTTCCCTTTCTCAAAGGTTAATGTAACAGTTTTATCAGAGTTTTGGTTTCTGAGGTTTTCTAATCTTGTTTGAACTATTTTCCTTATAGATACTGACCATTGGATCATATTTCTCAGCTGTTTTTCCTCAGCTTTCTAATACATATTTTAGGTAAATTCACTGAAATACCTAAGGAAAAAATGAAGAGCTGCCATCAGCTGTATTATCCAGTATGTGGTGGTTGAGCCTTGGAATGTGACTGCTTCAATTCAGATGTCCCATAAGTATAAAATGTACTGGAGATTTTAAGACTTGGAATGAAAAATTTAGTGTAAATACCTTATTAGTAACTTTTTTATTGATGTGTGTGAAATAATGCTTTTGATATATGGATCTAAGTTAAATATATTATTGCATTTTAAATTACGTATGTAGCTCCTATGATAGTTTCATTAGGTTGTGCCACCATAGAGAATCACATGACACATTAGTATATTTAAGACTGAAAGTTGTTGCATTTTAGAAGAAGACATGCTTCACAAAGTGTTTTGGTCATACAACATCTATATAATGATGTTAGGTTCTGAGGATTAACTTGGGAATTTGTAGTGTAGAATAAACATTTAACTATGTGTAGGATTCCTTTTGCTAGCTATCACTAAATTGAAGGTGATAATACTGTTTCCTCTTAAAAATGTCCTCCAGACATTTCTGCTCAATGATATGATTTTTTATTGGACAGTAACAATTAGGTTGAAAGTAATCCTTTTGCTTCAAACTTTCCTACCTTTTGGGAGATGAAACTCCCTGGAGAACAAATCACATATTTCTTATGGAGTCTATTTTCATACAGTTGAGTCTTCAGGCTCATGTACAGGAAGCTGCACTCTGGAACAGTAACTTGAAATGTACTCCATCTCCCCTATGCATCTTCCATACCCTCTTCCTTAGTAGCACAAAATCTTACTAATTGTCCCCTCATTGTCATTGTTGTGTTGCTTTCGGGTTAAAAGGCTCCCACAGTTTCCTGTTGCATTTAAGAAAGAAATAAAATTACGATATGACCAATGTGATCATCATGCTTTCCTTTTCTTTCTTGATCACTGAAAATCAATCTGGCTTTCCTCAGTTATTCCAAATTCTTTCAATTTCTAGCACTTCTATCAACTGCCCTTGGAAAAGTCTTTACTTACTTCTCTTGTGGCTTCCAGGCCTTTCCTCTTGATCAGGTTGGCAAATTTCCAGACAAATATATTCTTCCTTGGTGAGACACGTTTCATTCCTAGCCAAGTATCCCTTAGTGTGTAATCGTAAACCATAGGCTAGGAAACCACAGCCGTGTCACCACCATCCTGGTAATCATCCCTCCACCTCTCACAACATCCTTTTCCTTCCAAAATCTCATGTGAAATATTTTTTTAAAATTCTTGCCTAAGGCTTAATACTCACTAGTTACTATCTGAGACTTCTGAACAAATAATATTAGTCTTCATATAAATCAGTGTTTGGGAGCAGCAGTTCATTGGACTAGTCAATCGTGGTAGGTTTATGTCTACTATGGTATGAACTCATAAGCAGTCAATATCTTCTCAGCTTGAGGATACAGAGGACATAGGTCCCTGTGCAGAATTATCTAGGAAGAACAACAGTAGCTTTGCACAATGAGGAAATTCTCCTTATTGCAAACTGGGTATTTTCCTGTGGGTTTATAGTATTTCTAAAGAGTTATTAGGAAATGGTGTTACTAACTACATACACAGTCTGGGGATAATGCTAAGGGAATGTCTGTGTCTCTGAAAATGGTAAAATGAACAGTAAACAAGCGTTATTGTTACAGTAGAAGAACTTTCCAAAGAAGACAAAGAAAAACCATTTAAAAATACTTTTTCTATCCCCTGCCACCTTATCTGTAGTACGGTTTTTGTACTATTCTTGTGCTACTGTGTGTATATTTGTTAGTGTTTTTGTTTTTACTTTTTTAAAAAAATTCTTTTTCTAAAGCATTAAGAATTTATTATGTTTTCTATTTTATACGATGAAGTGTTTTTCATTTGTTTATTTTCATTGTGTGCATTATCAAAGCACCTTTGCAGGACACTTTTAAAGTGACAAATAGAGCTCAGTGGTTGATTCTAGACTTCCGTGTGTTGGTGTTAAAGCACGTCTGTATTGAGTATGTTCTCACATGCATGACTTGATAGTCTCACTCTGTCGCCATATATTATTAGTCTGTAATCTGCATTGCGATAAGGCAGAGCACAAACCTCACTCAGTGGCAACCAGTCAGAGGAACTTTGTGTGAAAACTCCCTTCAGGAGGTACAGGCAGCATAAACACAACTTTGAAAACAGTGAAAGCAAAGGTATAAAAAGTGGTTCCAATAGGACAATTGGACTTATATTTTAAAACTATTATATTTCATTGCAAATATTGAAAACTAGCATTTTCTCTTAAAGAAATATCTAATATTAGTCAAAGAACACACTATTTGAAAAATTGATAGATTTTTGGCAATATTTCCTTCATTATCTTTTGTTTGGTTAATATCCGGTTAATTGGTGAATAGTTTATATTTATTTTGTTTTAAAATGATGAAAAATTTCAATTAAAGTTTAAACTTTCAAAATAATCTGATCAATTAACAGCTCTTAACCAGTAAAGAGTAGTCTAGGAACAGATTTACATGTTAATATATTTTTTTCTGGTAATTATACTTAAAAACTAGGTCTTGTTAAAGATATATGTGACCAGTATTCATTTATACTTAGAGACCATTAAAAGAACTCACTGCTGACAATTTGATTTTTTGAAATATGATCTTTAGACTTTTAATTTTCATTTTGATTTTGACACTTTAGGATAATATTTCAAACCTCTGTTTTTTTTCAGTATCTGAACCAGAAAAACCTTAGAGGCAGAAAACCTTCAGTATTTCCACACATTCCTTTTCTCTGCATTGTAGCCTGCCCTCTGGCTACGTGCACAGGTATCATGTGCATCTTGTTCCTGACAGTGGCTTTGTTACTATCAAAGATCTTGGAGGTGGAGAATGTCAGGTATCGTTTTCATTATTGTGCTTGGCCCGCCTGCTTGTATTTATATTTGGTCCTAGTAGGAAAGTTCTTTATGAAACTCATCGACTATGAAAACTTATTCCTTAGAAGAGTTTTAAAAGCATAAGACGAAGACAAAAACATCGATATTGAATTTATGAGTGTAAGTTTCAGCATTGGTGGACTGTTACCTTAGCAACGTCTATGCTTTTTTTAAAAGTCTACCCTGAACCTACAGCCAGTCGTCCAAGAGTTCATGAATAGTTTAACAAAGAAAGGGCAGAGCTATTGAGTAATCCAGGCTCATTAATTGTGTACTTGCCAGGAGGATCTCTTTAAATCATTAATGCAGGCAACATTTCTCTCTAGAACCATCAATGTGATTCGACTGCTTGAAAAATGTAATAATGATGGATTATCTTATTATTTTTCTTTTACTTTTTATTGGAACTTCAGAGACACAGGTATTTTATGCACTTTTAAAAATAAAGGCTAAGCAATAACCTGTAGATGTTTAAAAGATTTTCAAGTAGTTGTTCCTTGTGACAGTGAACTGGGATAGCTAGAAATACTGATTTAGCCTTTGATAACAGCATGTTTTGTAAGTTTTTATTGTGTAATTTATTTGGTAAATAGTTATATAATATAACAAATTTCATGATAATGTGGAACTTAGGTGACATTTTAAAAAGTGAAGTCTTATAGTGAAGAGTTAACATTTTTGATAGTTACAGATTTATTATTTTAGCATATTTTTTAGGAATAATTTTAGTGCAATTATTTATGTTTGATATTCTAGGTTGAGTTTTCCAATGATGTTCCTGGAACTAGGTACAATATAACTATTTCTTCAATTTCTGCTATAACAGAAATTAGCTCACCTGTTAGAACAATGACAACAAATGTAACGAGTGAGTATATATTTTTAAAATTGCCTTTTAAATCAAGTGTTTGGAGTTAGTATAACTCTTTTGAGTGGAAATAGTTATATTGGCTGTATATGTACTATATGTCTGAAAATTGTGTAGAATAATTAAAGCGAAATGGAAACTTAAGAAAGTGATCTGTTTAGAACCTGCTTTCTACTAATTGGTTTCTTTGCTTTCAAACAACAAAGATAACTCTACTTGTTTGTGAAATGGAAAAGAGAAACTTAATGGTAACACTTAAATAATACCAGGAAAATACAGTTACTATTCTTGTTCAGGAATGATTATTCCATTTGTAAGGCTGTTTCTTGTTTTCTGAGTTCTTGCATTTGTAATCCTTGCATTAGGGAAGTTTCTTGTAAAAGTGATTTGGCATCAAAAGTATTTGGCATGTAGTATTTAGCAGCATTCCATTTTCTGCATTCTTATAAAAGAATGCTCTTGGTATTCTCCTAAGCATTTATTTAGTTTTTTAGAGCTCTAGGGTGTGTAAATTTACAATAATTTTTGAGAACTTCAAAAGTTTACATTTCTAAGTACTTTTATTATTTTTTTTTGTAGTGATATAACTATAGACCTTTTAACAAATGAATTTCTTTTGAAAAATAGAACCAGGGCCACCAGTCTTCCTAGCAGGAGAAAGAGTTGGTTCTGCTGGTATTCTTCTTTCATGGAATACACCTCCTAATCCAAATGGAAGGATTATATCTTATACTGTTAAATATAAGGAAGTATGCCCGTGGGTGCAAACCATGTACACTCAAGTTAGAGCAAAGCCAGACAGTCTAGAAGTTCTTCTTACTAATCTTAATCCTGGAACAACATATGAAATTAAGGTAATTATTTTGTAAGTAACTACTAATTATTAAGGTATTGAAATATTTCACCTGTTTTAAAACTGAAGGAGGTTTTTCCACCTGGTAAAACCTTATGGCTGATTATAATAAGTGACTGAAGAATCATAGGCTGAGTCATGGCCTCAGCATCTACCTGGGCTTTTAAAATTTGGTCAAATTTAGTAATCTATTTTTAATTCAATTTATATATATGAAATATATTAAATATCCTTAGTTTAGGACCTTTTACTGAAAAGAAATTAACTTAATTAATTTATGCTTTATAAGTCAAAACAGAATTTTTTGCAGTGCCATGGATAGAATTCAAGGCCTTATGTATGTCAGGCAAATGCCCTACCTCTGAGCCATATTCTTAGTTCAAAATATTCTATTTTTTAGATTAAACTTAATTAGGTTTGCTAATTTTATTTTAGTTCTGTTGTATGTGCATGTCTGTTGAAATTTTAGATAATAATTTGAGTACTTCTAAAGAGTTAATTTTACTATGAAATGAAGTCTATTCAACACGTATTTATTGAACTTTTACTATGTCCTTTATATTTATAAAAGTTTTAGTCCTTTACAAAGTTAAATATGCAAGATTTAACAATATCTTATTGAATATTGAATAAGTAACAGCTTATAAAGAGCAGTTGTAAATTTTTAGGCTACATTAAAATGTTTACAATTAAGGGATATCTATGAGATTTCCAAGTGATAATGAAGTGCAGAGGTATCATCTGGACTTTTAGCATTTTCGGCATAACACCCATATGTTCTCTGAGGCTTGAAGATAATTCAATGTAGAGAATAAAATCTGCAAATGCTGTCTAAGTATGTGTCCCTGGATAACTGAGTTGCCCTTCTGGTACGGGAGAAAGTGATGGGAAATATTTTTGCTGTGAAGTTTTCCTTACCAGAAGCATGCCTGTGTGTGAAACTACTGGAAAGCATCTACCAATAGTATAGTAATAGTATGGCTATCCCACTGATAAACTTTTATTTATGAGCAAGTCAAAAATCAAAATCACAATGGCTGTTTCATTCATTTAACATAGGTTAAAGAGTAGGCGACTTTTTTGACATCTGAAAATTACACAATATATTTTCTATAAACATGTCTATATTTGGATAAACTTACCAGTTAAAATATGCTACTGGAGGTAATAAATAAAGATTAAATTTTTGTGAGATATAAGAAACTATTGCCAAGAGGAAGGTAGCTAAACTACTTTTTAAATCCCTTTTTATAGCGTTCAAATCTTATAAGAAGCCTCTATTTTGCTTTTTTATCTCAAACTTTATAAATCATGGTGATATTTATTCCATTCAAATGAAAGTTAGCCATTGAAGAATTACAAAGGGTTTTTGGCATGGTACATTTGATATCTTCAGTAAAGTAACACTATGAGTGAAATTCTGCTCAGTGTATTACATGTGTTGTTATGTTTAGTCTCAGAACAATCTTCTGTCATAGATATAATATTATTATCTTTTAAAGACAAGAAAAATGTGCCTTGTTTTTTGTTTGGTAATTGCCACAAGTCAATTATTGAGAATTATATTTAAACCAAGCTAATTCTAGTTATGGAATATTACAAATGCTTAAGAATACTATTCTGATTTATGACATTTTCTCTGTTTATTCTGTTGGACAAGATTATTTTAGTAAAAAATAAATTTTATACCTTTCCAATATAAAATATTTAGTCTAAATTATTAATCAAGGCTGTATATTTTTTGTAAATAACTTTAAAACTTATTTGTATAACTAGAATCTAAACTCTAAAATAACGTACAATATATATGCATATTCTTTTATATCCATGACAGAAATAATATAATGTCTTGGGTATAAGTGGCTAAAGTATGAATAACTTAATTCTTGTTCTGCCATTTATTCCTTTTTACTGTCAGAAATTAACGGACTTCTGTCAAACAGTTTTCTCATCTGTGAAATGCTGACAATAATACCTTCTATTCTGAGTATACGGAGAGCTACAAATTTGTTTTCTATTTTGGGAGTATTGGAAGAGTTAGAGGAAAAAACATTTTGGCCCTTACCTTATGGACAAGAGAAAGTTTTTCTTAGTTAAGATTTCGTCTAAGTAAGGAGCAAAATTTTGAATATAAAACCTTTTGATCTATTTTAGGTTGCTGCCGAAAACAGTGCTGGCATTGGAGTATTTAGTGACCCATTTCTTTTCCAAACTGCAGAAAGTGGTAATTTTCCTAAATTATTTATTCCACATTAACATAGTCATGAGTTTTGTCATTTAAATAAGAATGTAATAAAAATCTAGCAGTAAAGTGCACAAAATTCCCAACTACATGGAAATTTAATCATTCAGTCTTTTGTGGTAATTTATTCATTAAGACATACAGTTCTTTATGATTATAAAAGTCAATATGTGTGATCTTGGAAAACTGAGAAAATATGAAAAAACCCACAGTGGAAATTATCTGTGGTTTTATCATGTAAGACAGAAGCTTTGTTACTTTTTAAGTGTCCTTCTCTGGCTGGCCTTTTATTCTCCAGTGAACATAGGTGGATGTGAACTGCATCCGTCTGTAACGTGCTTACCAAACCAATTTAACACACCTCTGTTCTCCCAGCTGGCTGAGAGGAAGAATCTTGAGGTCGTCCTTGACCCTTCTTTCACAGTAACAGCTAACCTACCAGCAGTGTCAGGCAGAACTATCACCAGAACATATCCAGACACCCGCACAGCTAACCACCCTCCCCCACCCATTTTCCTTTCTTGCCTGAATGATCAAAAGCTCCTGAGTGCGTTCCCTCTTTCTGATTTGCTTGCCTGTATCGTACAACACCCAAAAGTGTACACATCATCTGTTGAAACATAAGCCAGACCATGTTACATTTGTCTTCCCAACAACATGCTTGATGTCTCATTAAGAATAAAACTCTGAAAACAAAAAACAAAAAACAAGGAACAAACAAATCCTCTGCCTCAACATTATGGTACAGGTCATACATTCTGGGAGGCCGTGGCATGAGGATTGGAGGTTAGACTTCAGCTTGAACTACCTAGAGACATGGTGGGACAGTCTCAAAATAGAAAAACAAAAACCAAAACAAAATAAATAAATAAAAGGGCTGGAGACTTAGTTCAGTGCAAAGGCCCTGGATTCAGGACTGAACACCTCACCCCCCTGAAAACAAAACAAAAACAGCTCTGGGTCCTTCCCTGTCTAAGGGTCTTGGCCCTCTCTGACTTCATCACTTCTCGTTCGTCTCTCCTTCCATCGCCTCAAGCTGTGCTGATCTTCTGACTGAGGACCTTTGCACTTGCTTTTCCTTCTAAGACACTCCACTAAATGTCTGTAGGATTCTCCTTGAGTTATTTCCAGCATGTATTATCCTTTCTGACCATTCCTTATGGAACACTTGCACCTCCCATCCACGTCTGTTTCCAATATCTTTTTTTCCATTGAACCAACTTGATATGTCACACGTTTACATGCATATTTTTTATTATGCTTATTATTAGCCCAATAGAATATAAGCTTTTTGATAATAATGATTATGGAATGCAGGTGCTTTTATTTATTAAAAATTCTATTATTCATTTGTATAGTAACAAAAGGTTAGGTTCAGTTATACAGAAAAATGTTTAAATAAATAATGGGGATCTCCAACCAACAACAAATATTGACTGTAGTGCTTACATTATAGGGGGTAAAATAATGGTGTTAATGATTAATTTATATGTCAGATAGGTGATTGGTGCTATAAAAATTCTATAATTTTGTTCGGTTATGAATGTTTTATAAAAATCTAGTTGTCTACTGTAAAAAAGGACAACTAGAAATGGGTATTATGTATTTATTTATCCTTTTTAAAATTTTTGGGGGGTGTTGTATATTTAGAAGGGATACAATTGTCAGAGTTTTAAAAAGCATGTAATTGCTTTTTGATCCAGATCTTATTTGAGACACCATCTAGAAAAGCACTTTTTAGAAGAAATTAATATCAGAATCTGGAGTTATTTAAAATTAGAAATGAATGATTTTCTTTTTTTCTTATTTTTTTTCTTTTAAAGATAAAAGAATGTAAAGTCAAATAACACAAAAGCAAGAAAATACACAAATTATGGGGAAGATAGTAGGAGATTGACAATGAATGCTGTTCTACGTAATATCATCTTCATATTTGTTATTCAGTTATCTCAAAAGCAATGAAGGAAATACACAATTATAGAGAAGATAGTAGGGGATTAACAATGGCTGTTGTATTACATAATGTTATCTTTACATTTCTTACTCATTTATAAATCAGTATAGTGCATAAACGATAAAGGAAACAGAATTATAGAACAGATATTCGGGAATTAAACATGGATGCTGTATTACAAAATGATGTCTTTGCTTTTGTTACTCAGTTATACAAATGATGGCATGTTTGATTAATCAAACAGTTTTCTCCACCCTCACCTCCATTGTTCTCCCCCCCAATCAATCATCTTCCCTCTGACAATAACTGTACTTTTTGGTTTATTTACTCCCTCGGGCTCTCACATTGGGAAGGTACATGGCTGCTTCAAATTATACTGTAACAAATATGGGTGCATTGAAAGTACTATGGCGCTAGGTGGAAAAGCACCCATCCTCAAAGACTGTACATATGCAGGGAACAAATACACTATGGCCATATCCAATTGATAAGCTCTCGAGGTCCTCAGAGATCTAGTGCAGTCCTCCGGTTCGCCCCTGTGAACTGCCACACCTCACCTCAACGAGGCACTCCCAGGGATCTGGTTAAGTCCACAGGGTCACCCCCGAGCACTACTGGGCTCCGCCTCTGTGAGGTGCTCCTGAGGACCCAGTTTGGTCCACGGGGTTGCTCCCGTAGACTGCTGGGCTCTGACCCAATGAGGTGCTCCCAGGGGCCCAGTCCAAGACCTCAGGGTCCCCATGTAGCCTGCAGGGAGCCCCCCACTTGATTCTCACTTGTAAACCTTCCTGGTGCCAGGGGCCCCGCCTCTCTCCCTCTTGTCATTCTCGTGTTGTTATAGTCCAGTGTCAGGGGGCGATCAGTATGGAAGGATCCTACTCTGCTGTTTTTCTGGTCGCCTTTTAGGCTGGGCTTTTTCCGCTCCAGTTTTGGCCTATTTCCTGGAACTTCACTCTCCTCTTGTCCAGTCCGGAGGCTTGCGTGAGCATGGGCTTCTGAAGGTAAAGCTGTGAGCGTAGGAATGAGGGAGTGGGCCGAGGGTGTGTGTGGAGTGGTGACTCCCTCTTTCTCCTCCTCCTCTTCCTATAACTGCACCATGGCAGTTGCCCAAGTTGTTTTTCAGGAAGGAGTCTTGTTTGCTCCTTGTGAGGGCTTGAATTCTCATTTCGAATCCTTTGATACTGGGCATAAGTGGTGTGAGGTCTCCTGCACTCGTGTTCACTGAGGTAGTTCAGGGTGTGTGGTAAGTTTAGCTATTAGTTTTGGGAGACAATTGGAGGAGCTTCTCAGGTCTTAAGAGTATATTGTTGTATCTCGATCTCCAGGACTGCTGTTTTTTGTATATCTTGTCTCTATGGGTTGATACAAAGTTCATATTTGCAAGCGGTATGGAGTCCCTCTCAGTGCTCATATTAGTAGCAAGCCTCAGCCTCCAGTATGTCCTTGACCTGGCCGCTCTCGCTGACTCATGGGTGTTGCTCTGAAATGAATGATTTTCAAGGCCTGATTACTCTTATTGATTTTAAGAATATTGACATTCAGGTTATTTGCACAATTAAAAATCAAATAACAATGTATTATTCTGTATCACAGTATATAAAACAAAAATTATTGCTTATAGTAAGGTTTTGGTTTTAGGGGAAATAATTTGAATAAATCACATAAAAATAGTTTTATTTGTTTTGTTTCTTTACCCTGATCCTGATTTGGCTGCTGAGAAATTATGACACATACAGATAATAGCTTCAATTTGACAGTTTTCACCTTTATATGTTTTGTACTTCTAGTAACTTACCTCATTTTAGGAGATATTAACTGTCTTGGTTACTTTTCTCTTGTTGCTGGGACAGAATACCCAATGCTCAAATAAGGAGGGAAAAGTTTATTTTAGCTCACAGTCTGTGGAGATTTCACTTCATACTCAGCTGGCTCTGAGGCAGAGAGGCACATGGCAGAGGGCAATAGTTCATCATGGTGAAGACTGCGAAAGCAATAAGAGCTAAACAGGGAGGCTCAAAGTGAGCCTCTTTCCCTCCCTCAGGTTGTACACAGGCCGCCTGCCCCGTGGTAGGTGTAGCACGCCTAATCCTAACATTGGACCATGAATGAATCATAAACTCTAGAAGCCTGCCCCATGACTCCATGAGGCTTTGGGGGAACATGTAGACACAAACCATAACATTAACTCTTGGCAAATTATGATTGGAGAGAAACCAGAGAAACACTAGCATATAGTGGAAATAGTACTGGAATGGAAGTCTCATTCTGTTTGTGGTTTATTGCATGTCTTTGAACCACTTTCATAATTTTTCTTGCCTATTTTCCCATCTCCTTTCTTTAATACAAAGAAGTTCATTTAGGTTAGTAATCCTCAATATATTTCTCTTCCCAAGTGCCTGTTATCATTATTGCTGATTTATGAAACTTTAAATTGAGGATTGCTATGAATAAATAGCATTTGTTATTATTAGATCAGAGGTAATTTTTCTGTGAGTAAAACTATTCTCAGTATATGGATTAACCATTGGTGCTATCCTAAACTATACAAGCACAAAAAGCTCAATACTTAAATTTCCATGCAGCATTATTTCGGGTAAAGCTACAATGCATTTTAGACTTTAAAGTGTTAAAAATACTATTTGTACTTCATTTTCTAACTGAAAATGCAGAAAATAACTTTGGAAATCTTTTGAAAATATAGATGTGTAAATTTCTTTTTTTAAATTTTTTTAAGGTATAAAAAACAAAGAAAATCCCCCCAAAAAACAATGAAAAAAACAACAAGGACAACGAAAAAAGAAAACATTAACAAAAAGGGACAAAGTAGCACAAGAGCAGTACAATCAAAATTGAATTACAGACAAAGCAACAGGGAATCACCAATGGTTGCTGTACCACACATTGATAACTTCAAAGTGCATGTTTCTGAAATCACATATAGACATATAATCTTGATCAAACAATCATGAACTCTTCCTTACCATAAAGTGACACAGGTCAAGAGTGGCACCAGATTAGCCATCCTGCATATGCACACATAGATACATATCTGTCCCCTTCTTCCCTTTCCTCCTCCCCTCATCCCACTTGCTCCCTACCTTTGAGCAGATTCCATTCACACCCCGTAACCCACATTCCCATCTTCAGATTTATACACCAGTGATACAATATGCTGCCTGCACATGAACCTCTGATTTATTTCACTTATGAGTATGGTGTCCAATTGTGACCATTTGCCTACAAAGGCCCCAAATCTGTCCTTCTTCATAGCTGAGTAATACTCCATTATATAAAAATGCCACATTTTAAAAATCCAGTCCTCTGTGGATGGACATTTGGGTTGCTTCCACAATTTAGCTATTACAAATTGTGCTTCTATAAACATGGGTGCACATGTATTGCAGTGATATGATGTTTTCAGATCTTCTGGGAAAATACCCAGAAGAGGAATAGCTGGATTGAATGGAACCTCTACACCAAGTTTGTTAAGGAATCACCAAACCAATCTCCACAGTGATTTCACCAGTCTGCATTCCCACCAACAGTGCAGAAGAGTTCCTATTTCTCCACAGCCTCGCCACCATTTGTTATTGGATGATTTTTTCATACTGGCCAGTCTTACTAGGGTGAGATGAAATCTCAATGTTGTTTTTATTTGCATTTCTCGAATGACTAAAGATGTGGAACATTTTCTCATATATTTATTTGCCATTTGTGTTTCTTTATCTGAGAAATGTGTATTCATCTCAGATGCCCATTTCTGGATTGGATCTTTGAATTTGGACAGGTTCATGTTTTTTAATTCTTTGTATGTTCTAGATAGAAGACCTTTGTCTGAGGGATAGCCAGCTAGGATTTTTTCCCAATTTGTGGGTTTTCTTCTGACTTTGCTGGTGATTTCTTTAGATGGGCAAAAATTTTTCAGTAAGATGAGATCCCAGTTACTGATTCTTTGAAGTGTTTCCCTTGCAGTTTGATTTTTGTTCATGAACTCTCTTCCTACTCCTATGTCTTCAAGATTTTTACCTATTTTCTCTTCCAATAGATTTAGAGTTTCTGTTTTAATATTGAGATCTGTGATCCACTTTGACTTGAGTTTGGTGTGTCGTGATAGACTTGGGTCTATTTTCAGTCTTTGGCAAGAGACAAGCCAATTTTTTGAGCACCATTTATTACACAGGCCTTCTTTCTTCCAGTGAGTTTGTTTGGCCCCTTTGTCAAACATTAGGTGGCTGAGTGTGTTTGTGGTTATGGCTGCATCTTCCAGTCTGTTCCATTGATCCTCAGGTCTGTTTTTCAGCCAGTACCAGGTTGACTTTATTACAGTAGCTTTGTATTATAATTTCAGGTCAGGGATTGTGATTCCACCTGGCTTGTCCTTGTGTCCCAGAATTGCTTTTGCTATTCTGGGTCTCTTCTGGTTCCAGATGAATTTAAGGCATGTTTTCTCTAGATCTGTGATGTGTGCTAATGGTAGTTTAATAGGAATTGCATTAAATATGTATAACAATTTTGGTAGTATGGCCATTTTCACAATATTGGTTTTTCATAACCGTGAGCAGGGAATGTTTTTCCATTTATTGAAATCCTCTTCAATCTCTTTTTTCAGAGTACTGTAGTTTTCATTGAATAAATCTTGTACTTCCTTTGTTAGATTGATTCCTAAACATTTCAGTTTCTTGGATGCTATTGTAAAAGGTATGGTTTCCTTAATTTCTCTCTCAGACTGTTTGTTGTTTGTGTATAGGAATGCTATTGATTTTTGGGTGTTGACTTTGTATCCAGCTACTCTGCTGAATTTGTCTATTAATTGAAGTAGTCTTCTTGTGGAGTTTTTGGGGTCTTCCATGTAAAGAATCATGTCATCTGCAAATAGTGATAGTTTTACTTCTTCCTTTCCTATCCTTATTCCTTTTATTTCTCTATCTTGTCTAATTGCTCTGGCTAATACTTCCAGAACTATGTTGACTAGGAGTGGTGACAGTCGAAATCGTTGTTCCTAAGTTTAAAGGGAAAGCTTTCAATTTTTGCCCAGTTGGTATGATGTTGGCTGTTGGTTTGTCATAGATGGCTTTGATCAGATTGAGATAAAGGCCATCTATTCCTGTTTTTCCTAGGGTTTTTAACATGAATGCATGTTGGACTTTATCAAAAGCTTTTTCCACATCTATTGAGATGATCATGTGGTTTTTGTCTTTGACTCTATTGATGTGGTGTATTACATTAATTGATTTGCGAATATTGAACCATCCCTGCATTCCTGGAGTAAATCCAACCTGGTCATGGTGTATAATTTTCCTCATGATTCACTGCATTCTCTTTGCTAGTATTTTATTAAGTATCTTTGCATCTATATTCATGAGGGAGATTGGCCTATAGTTCTCTTTCTTAGTTGGGTCCTTCTCTGGTTTTGGTATCAGTGTAGTACTTGCCTCCAGAAATGAGTTAGGGAGAATTGTTTCCTTTTCAATTTCATTGAAGAGTTTGAGGAGTGTTGGCATTAAATCTTCTCTGAATGTTTTATAGAATTCTTCTGTGAATCTGTCAGGGCTGGGGATTTTCTTTGTCGGTAAGTTTTTAATGACATTTTTAATCGCATTAATTGATATTGAGTTGTTCAGGATTTTTATATCTTCCCGATTCAATTTTGGTAGTTCGTACATTTCTAGTAATCTGTCCATTTCTTCTGAGTTTTCTATCTTATGGAAGTAAAGATTTTCAAAGTAGGTATTAATGATCTTTTGAATTTCTTTCAGATCTGTAGTGATTTCATCCTTTTCATTCCTTATTGCATGAATTTGAATTCTTTCTTTTTAAATAAGTTTGGCTAGGGTTTTATCAATTTTATTTATTCTTTCAAAGAACCAACTCTTTGATTCATTTATTTTTTATAGTGTTTTCTTCATCTCAATTGCATTAATTTCTGCCCAGAGTTTTATAATCTCATTCCTTCTTTGCGCTTTTGGTTTCACTTGTTCTTGTTTTCCTAGAAGTTTGAGGTGTAGCAGTAGGCTATTTATTTGCTCTCTTTTTGTTTTCTTTATATGTGAATTCATCGCTATAAATGTCCCTCGGAGGACTGCTTTCATTGCATCCCACAGATTTCAGTAGGTTGTATTTGCATTTTCATTTGTTTGTAGGTGTTTTTTAATTTCTTCTTTAATTTCTTGTGTGATCCATTCATTATTCAGGAGGTTGTTGTCTAATTTCCAAGTGTTTAGGGGGTTTTGGAGTTCATTTTGTCATTAATTTCCCATCTCATTGCACTGTGGTCAGACAATATGCATAGTATAATTTCAGTCCTTTTGCATTTAGGTAGGTATGCTCTATGGGCTAGAATGTGGTCTATTTTAGAGAAAGACCCACGTGTAGCTGAGAAAAATGTGTATTCTGTTGTTGTGGGGTGGAACACTCTGTATACATCTAATAAGTCCATTTGTTCACACCTTTGGTTCAGGTCTGTTATTTCTTTGTAGTGTTTTTTTCCAGTTCACCTGTCTCTTTGCATCAAAGGTGTGTTTAGGTCCCCTATTACAATAGTGTTATTAATTATTTGGTTCTTCATGTCTGTTAAGATTTGACTTATAAAGTTTGGTGCTCCAGTATTTGGTGCATAAATGTTTAGGATTGTTATCTCTTCCTCTTGCAGGTTTCCCCTAACTGGTATGTAGTGGTCTTCTTTATCTCTTTTGAATGTTTTCGGATTGAAGTTTACATTATCTGCAAACATAATGGCCACCCCTGCTTTTTTCTGGGAATCTGTTGCATGGAGAATTGTTTTCCCTCCTTTAACTTTCAGTCTGTGGATTTCTTTGTGAGTAAAATGTGTTTCCTGTATACAGCATATTGTTGGATTTTGTTTCTTAATCCATTCTGCCAGTCTGTTTCTTTTGACTGGTCAATTGAGGCCATTTACTTTAATGGTTATAACTGTTATATGCTGGCTTAGTCTTGTCATGCTATTTACTTGTTGCTTTCCTATTTTTGCTATTTACTAGCTGTTCTGCTTAAAGCTTCCATTCTATTATTGTTCTTGAGATTGTGGTCTCTTTTTTTCTCTGTCAAGAATTTCTTTTCGTGCTTTTTGTAATGTTGGTTTGGCACTCATGAAGTTCTTCAGTTGTTTTTGTCCTGGAAATACTTTATTTCTCCATTGAATTTGAAGGATGGTTTTTCAGGATACATCAGTCTTGGTTGGAAGCTGTTTTGTTTCGGAATATATAATACCTCGCTCCAAGCTCTTCTTGATTTCATGGTTTCTGTTGAGAATTCTGCCGTCATTCTGATGGGATTTCCTTTATAGGTGATCCGTTTCATATCCCTAGCTGCCTTTAATATTGTGTTCTTTTGCTGGATGTCTGGGATCTTGACTGTTATATATCTGCGTGTGGCTTTATTTAGGTTATGGCTTGTTGGAGTTCTATATGCTTCATTTAACTGCACTTCAGTATCTCTTACCATGTTTGGGAAATTTTGTGCTATTATTTCTGCAAATATTCTTTTTCTGTCATTTGTGTTGCCTCCTGCTGTTTCATTGATTCCTGTTATTTGGCTGTTATGTCTTTTTGCCTCATCTTGGAGCTGTTGGATTAATTTTTCCTGGATCCTTGATGACTTTAAGAGATCCTTCCTTTCATGGTCACTAGCTGCCGTGCTGTCTTGAAGATCTGAAATTCTGCCTTCAGCTTCATTGAAGTGGTTTTGCAAGCTTTCGTTGGAAGTTTCTAATTCCTGGCCATCTCTTTGAGTCTGTTTCATGCGTTCTAATTCATTCCCAAATTGTTCATGTAACGTTTCCATTTGTTTCCTCTGTTCTCCTATTCTATGTGTGGAGCATTTCTTCCATTATTATTTCCACTTCATTTTGTGCCTGAGAGATTATTTCTGCTTTAATCTCTTCTATGGCCTGATGGAGTTGTTTCTTTACTTCAGATGCAATCTGTTCAGAAATTGCAGGTATGTGGCTTCCAAGTTCTCCTATATCATTGTTTCCTGGACTTGTTTTGGGTGGGGTTGAGTTCTGTGGCTGCATTTTGCTCCTCTGTCTTGGCATTTTGGATGTCAGATGAAAAGTGTTGAGCTACACACTATCCAGACAGCTCACAGATGACTCTAGCAACCCTAGTTTACCTGGATACCAAACTTATCCCCAGATGTTAGCTGAGCGTGAAGCACTGGGCCTAGGAATCCCAGATGATTGCTGAGGTGCCAGGCTCAGAGCCTACCTGCGATGGTAAGGGAAAGTTGTCTTGCTGGGCAGAGCTCCAGTGTGGGTCTTACCTGTCAAAGGTCTGCTGCGAAGCCTGCTCTACTGTTGCTGTGAAGCTGGGCTCCTGCTCTGTGGGAAACTTTGGGAAAGTCTTGAAGGTGCTGTCACTCTGGTGGAGTTTATTCACCTGGCTAGAGTCTTGTGGGAAAAGCTGCTCCCATACTCTGCTGAGCTGGTCTGGCGCTCTGGGGGAAAGTGGCACAGGTGCAGGTGCTGTAATGGTGCCCAGGGCTGGGCAGAGCACGGTGTACCTCGGAAATGTTGCTCCCTTAGCTCCGCCGAGCTGGTCTGGTGCTCTGAGGGAAAGTGGCGAGGGTGTGGGTGCTGTAATCTAGATTTGTAAATTTCTTAATGCCTCAAAAGTGTGTACTTTGTATAGTATTCACTTTGAGAAGTTGCATATATTTTTATATGCCTAAATATTTATACAAGTCTATAGTCTATGCACACTTTCTAAGAGTGTGCTAATATACTTGCTGGTTTGACAGGTGAAAAGACTATGTAAGTATAGTATTTTGGTACCTTAGAATTAAACCTTTAATTGAGTCAAGGTGGATAAATTCACTCAAATAATCAGATGTAATGAGACTCTGGTATATAAGTCAAGAAGTTGAAACTAGAATGTTTTTATATATAGAATTACTTGCTAAGCACAGGAAAGAATCAGAATCAATCTTCAAAGATCATAAGATCATAAAAGGGAACTATACTAAATACATCTCATTGAGGCTAAAATAACTTTAAACAAGTTGACATAAATACCTTCCTCCAGTAAATGTTGTTTAACAGATTTAATTAATTCCTACCTATTTAATATTTAAGATTCACTCTTTTGGAAATACTGCTTTAGAATTTAATAGAGACCTGGTTTCTTTATAAATTCCAAATTTCTCTGTATTTGATTAGTTTTTATGACCATATTTTCTGGTGTAGATGGCTGGCTAATCGCTTCAGCTTTCCACTTTGTTCAACATCTAAGGGCTCTACATAGCTTCAATATATTTAAGGAAATAAGCAATTTGTCCTGACTTCTTTGTATATACACACATGACTAATGATTATTTCTTCATGTTTTTAGGGAATGTCTCACCAATGCATATTGACCCAATAATCCTGAAGTCAGCAATTTGCTTCAATTCCAGGTTTTTGTTTTTGTCTAAGGCCAATTAAAGGTAGCTTTACAAGTCACACTTGGGTCGACTTTATCCAATGTATCATATACTTAATTTCATATAACATGGACATTTAACACCCCAATAATATGTGAATGGCATTGTAAATTTTATAACAAGGCTTCCCACTCTGCCTCGACCCTTTTCATTCTCCAGCTCCAGGGAAAGTGGTCAACCTCACAGTTGAGGCCTATAACTACTCAGCAGTAAACTTGATTTGGTATTTACCTCAGCAACCAAATGGCAAAGTTACCAGCTTCAAGATTAGTGTCAAACATGCCCGGAGCGGGATAGTTGTGAAAGATGTCTCCGTCAGAGTAGAGGACATTTTGAATGGGAAATTGCCAGAATGTAGTGTAAGTATTGCAAACACTTTGTATATCTCAAAAATTTTAGATAAGCATATCTTCAAGTTTTCAGCATCTAGATAGTGTATATTTTATGGAAATGGTTATTACTTTGTTGCTTGTACTGTTAGGCCACAGTGTTATGCTATACACAGTTAGCTATGTTCAAGGTATGTTACTGGAGGGGTTTGGGAATTTAAAAGTAAAATATTAAAATCTCTTGGGGAATTCTAGAAAACCTCATTAAAGGAGTGTCTTGGTTACTTTTCTCTCGTTGCTGAAACAAAATACCCAAACCCAAAATGAAGGAAGGAAAGATTTATTTAGCTTACAGTTTGTGGAGGTTTCAGTCCATACTTGGCTGATCCTGAGGCAGAGCGGCACATGGCAGAGGGCAAATGTTCATGGCGGCAGAACACAGCAAACTCCGTAAGAGCAAAAAGGAGGAATGGCTGGCAAGCAGCCTCTTTCCTTCCCTTACATTGTAAAACCCTCCCCCACCCAGAGGGTGTGTAGCAATCCTATAATCTCCATGCCCTCCTCTTCCACAGGCTCAGGATGTATACAAAGCAAACACCCTATCTTCCTGCTGAGTCACTCAGCCAAACCTCTAGACTCCCCAAAGTTACACAATGTATCAACCATAACAAGGAGAAACATTAAGATAATCTGTGGAGGAAGAATAGATGGAGGTTGTTTGGTGGGATGCTTTGTAAATCCTAGAGGTTGAAAGTGTAAGGTGTGACTGGGGTGATTCTAGGTGGAAAATATTTTATAAATCCCTGAGGTGTAAAATGGTACAATGTACCTGTAGAAAGGACTACACCACCCAGTGCCAAGTGGAGAGGGTCTGTGGAAGAGAACAGACCATGATTAATTTGCAGACATAGATTGGTTTTGTGCATGTCTTTGGTAAAGAATTCGTTGTTACTCAGATCAGTGGTGGGAAATCTCAGGAAGCATTGTAAAATGTTTTGCCCCAAACCTTGGTGGTGATTATTTTGATATAGTCAAACAAAATAGTTTTTGTTCTAAATATTTTATATAAATCTCAAAATCTTCATTTTAAAATTAAGATATACTCCTAACACACATACATGCACATGCACACACAAATGTACCTAAAAATGAATGGTGTTATCTTTTGAGTCCTTAAGATAAAAAATTGTAGTATCAGAATGTGGCCTCTGCTTGAAATTATTTTAACTCTTTGGCTTTTATACAGTTAACATGAGTTTTAAAAAAATCTTGTTAATGATTTTACTGCAGTTTTACCTTTATCTTAAGCCACTTTTAATTCGTACTCATAAGGGAGATTAAAGCATTAAGAGTGAAGTACATATGGTCTGTTGTAAAAGTGTTGATTAAATAGATATAGTAAAAATCTAACAAATTTGTCCATAACATAATCTCTTAAATTTTTACAGAAGGGGAGAGAGAGAGAGAGAGAGAGAGAAAGAGAGAGAATGAGAATAAGGGAAAAATAAATGGGTTATGTTTTTTGTGTTCACCCAGAGATATGACATTGTTCTTTTCACTGATGCTTATTTCATTCACTAGGAAAACAGTGAGTCTTTCTTGTGGAGCACCACCAGTCCTCCAACTGTTGGCAGAGTTACACCTCCGCTGCGTACCACATCCTCATTGAGCACATTGGCACGGAGTAAGATCAGCTCTGTGTGGAAAGAGCCTATTAGCTTTGTGGTGACAAATTTGAGACCTTACACAACATATCTTTTTGAAGTTTCGGCTGTTACAACTGAAGCAGGTTATATTGATAGTACCATTGTCAGAACACCAGAATCAGGTATGATTTCTTTTTTGTTAGGAAAGAATTCAACTACTTATGCAAAAGTATAAATCTTTACTTTTGATCATGTAGATGTTTTGTTAATATTCCTTACCATTTAGTAACTGTTTTCTTTGTGTATATATGTAATAATAGATAATGGGAATCCCACCTGGGGTATCTTGAAATTTTTGATACTTTTTTATATTAGACATATTACTAAAATAAGCATCTGAAATTGGAAAGATTTCTTCAGCTACTATGATCCTAAGATCAACAATTACCTTTCTGTGACTCTGCAGTTTTTCATAGTCACCTCTTTCTTTCTAAATCACCATTTATCATCTTTACCTTTATTTTACTATTATTACCATATATGCAGATAATACCTGGAATAGCAGACTAGCACATGATAAAAATTTCAGTATCAATAAAAATCAATGGCTAAAATATACTCTTCCTTATATATTTATGCACTGCAGTTTCTTTATCTGAGAAACAGAAACAGTAAAAGTGCCCTTGTGTGGCTGTAATGTTAGGATTAAATGAACAAGATGATATTTCTACTATTGGATCTTAATATTTTGAGAAGTCAGAGATATAGCTCAGGGGCTTAAATGTCTGCCTGGAAAGTGCAAGGTCTTGAGTTCAATTGCTGGTACAAAAGAAAAGTATCCTGAGAGTACCTATTTCTATGGATATTTAAATATTTAGATACACAAAATAAATGTAATAATAAGTGGTAATAATTAACTTATTTAAATGAAATATATAAAGTTTATATATAACATATTCATATAAAGTTTATGTGAATACTGATGTAGGACCATAACATCAATGTATTAGTATAAATATGTAATAGGTGCTTGATATGTATATCATACTGTAGTGCCAGCTATTCAGTTGTGATTGGTAGCTCTTGTGGGTATTAGAAATTGTTAATAATTTCATTGAAGCATGCTATATTTTTCCCTAATGACACAGCTGTAGAAGGGTTCCCTTTTCCCCTGTAGCCTCTCTGGCATTTGTTATTATTTGATTTCTTGATCATAACCATTCTTCTTGGAATAAGGTAGAATCTCACTGTTATTTTCATTTCCATTTCTCTAATAGCTAGAGATGTTGAAAATTTTTTTCATTTATTTGTTGGTCTCTTGTACTTCTGAGAAGTGTCTGTTGATGTCAGTAGCCCGTTTTGTTTGGGTGTTTTACGTTGGGGATCTAATTTGTTGAGTTCTTTATATAGTCTAGATAATTAGCCCTCCATCTGAACAGTAGCCGGCAACATCTTGCTCCCATTTTGTAGCTTGTCTCTTCATTCTGTTGGTTGTTTCTTTTGCTGTGCAGAGGTTTTTAATTGTATAGGGTCGTACTTGATGCTATTTCTTGTGCAATTGGAATTCTGTTCAGAAACTCCTGGCCTGTGCCTGTGGATCCAGAAGTTTTACCTGTTTTTCCTCCCCAAAGAATGTTTGTTTTAACTTTTGTATCTCTGATCCACTTTGATTTTAGTTTACTACATGGTGAGAGAGATAGGTCTGGATTCAGTGTTCTGCTTGTGGACATCCAATTTTCCCAGTACTATTTGTTAAAGTGTATCTTCTTGGCACTTTTGTGAAAGCTCAGATAGCTGAATGTGTCTGGGGTTGTTTCTACATCTTCTGCTTTGTTCTACTAATCCACATGTCTTTTTTCCCCCAGTACCATGCTGTTTTTATCACAGTAATTTTGTAATATAATTTGAAATCTGGGATTTTGATGCCTCTTGCTTTGCTATCATTGTCCAGAATTGCTTTTGCTATTCTGAGTCTCTTCTGATTTCGTATGAATTTTAGGGTTGTTTTCTCTAGTTCTGTGAGGAATAATGTTGGCATTTTGATTAATTAAAATCTGTATTAAATCTGTGTGGCTATTTTGGAAGTATGGCCATTTTGACAATATTGGTTCTGCCTGTCAACAGGCAGGAAAAGGAGACATATATCCATTTTCTGATATTTTCTATCATTTCCTTTTTCAGGGTACTGTAGTTTTCATTGTAGAGGTCTTTTATTTCTTTGGTTAGTTTAATTCCTAAGTATTTATCTTTTCTTGATGGTATTTACAATGGTATTGTTTTCATAATTTCTCTGTGATTTCTTTACTGGTATACATTAACACTATTAATTTTTGTGTTTTGATTTTGTATCCTGTTACACTGTTGAATTTAGTGTTTAATTCTAGAAGCTTTTGACAGACTGGGTCTTCTGTGTAGAGGATCATGTCTTTTGCAAATAATGATAATTTGACTTTTTTTCCTATGCAGTACATGTGTCTTTTATTTCTTTCTCTTGCCTGATTGCTCTGGCTAAGGTTTTGAGTATGGTATTCAACACGACTGGTGATAGTGGCATTCTTGCACTCTTTGTGATTTTACAGGCAAAGCTTTCAGTCTTTCCTCATTTAACATGATATTGACAGTAGATCTGTCATAAGTGGCTTTTATTTTGAGACAAGTCCTACATGTATTCAGAGTTTCTTTTTTAAATCACGACAGAATACTGAATTATGTGGAAGGTTTTTCCATGTAGAGATGATCATTTTCTTTTTACTTTAAAGAGAATAAGAAGCAAAATTTAAAAAGAAGAAAATAGGACGGTAACAATGGTTAATACATGGTGAAAGGAAGGTGTTTATTAAGCCAGATACCCAGACTTTGTTGAGTGTAATATATGTGTGATATGTGTTTCAGAACAATGTAGTGTTTATAATGAATATTTTGAAGTGAACATAAGAATGAAATTCATTGCGCAAATATCTATGCTAGTAAATAACTGTAGTAATTGTCCATAAGAAGTTAATCTGATGATTCATTATGTTTTATTTAAATGCTTCAAGTATATTCTATTTTTCTTTCATTTAAAATTCAACTTTGATTTTAGTATATGTAACAGGGTTTTAAAAAGTTGCATATGTTCTATATATTCTTTTGTCTGTAATCACTGTAGTGCCTGAAGGACCACCACAAAACTGCATAACAGGCAATGTCACTGGAAAGTCCTTTTCAATCTCATGGGACCCACCGAGTATAGTAACAGGAAAGTTTAGTTATAAAGTTGAATTGTATGGGCCATCAGGTAAGTCTTAACTGGTTTTGCTTTTACCCTTTATAGTAACAATTATACAATGCATGACTAGTATAAAATATTAAAAAAATTAAAGAGTATATAATTGAAGTAAAGAATAGAAAAGTAATAAGGTGAAATACTTTGGAATTTTTATTTAAAACCATAAATGTGAGGGCTGGGGATTTAGCTCAGTGGCACAGTGCCTGCCTGGCAAGCATGACGTCCTGAGTTTGATTCCTCATACCAAGAATGTAAAAAAAAAAAACAAAATAAATGAGTAAAATAATGTCAAAGCAGTATTTATATTTCATATTTCATGTTAAGATAAGATAAAGAAACTGGAAACAAGCCGTAAGTAAAGCATTAGTGGAGACACATGCTTTTGAACCAAAAGACCTTGATTTACTTTCATAACAATGGGCTTAGCTTATAATAAATCATATGCCAGAGATCTATTTTTAATGATCAGAGATCTCTGAAAATATAGGAAACCTCTATACTTTCCGACTGATTTTACTACGAACCTAAATGGCTCTGAAAATAAAGTTTCTTAAAAGTAATAACAAGAATAGTTTTATAAAGTGACACATGCTCTGTCTTTATAAACAAGCAGGACCTGAACTAGTTATCTAGGTAATTTAATGACTTCAAGTATTATATTATAGGGGGGTGAATCAACTCTAAAATTCTTTCTTAATCTGTGATTCTTTGGTTCTATGTAAGAAGCTTAATTCAAACACAATGAAGCATTATATCTGCACATTATCATTTGCTTGGAAGAATTGAAAAAGATACAAATTTCCAAGTTAATTCTGTTTTGAAAATTCTGTGGTATTGCTATGGCAAGCAGAAACATAAAAACGACACCGAAGATTTGGAGGCAGATCTATTTATGTTGACAGGCACTGATCAGGGTCATTCCCAGAATATCAGGCCCTGACCTCTGGTGGTCTAGGGCTTATATGGAATAAGCAAGCAGGAAGTACAGAGACAGAATGGCTAGTCAATTGGGGATTGGTTCTTACACGGTGCATCACAATGACCAGCTGTTTGTGAGAGAGAGGAGCAACCAGATCTGGAACAAGAGCTATTATTACCTGGGTGATTGAGAAACTGAAGTATATTGGCTGGGGTGGGGGCATTTTCTGTTATAGTATGACTCATAGGAGTAACCTTTATTTCTCATTCCTAAGTAACTTAAGCTTCCGAATTTCTGAAATACAGTTCCTACAAAATGATAGTCTCCACACCCTCCTAAGACACAGAAATAGACATGAATAGATAGATATTAATTTGTGTTTAATACTAATTGCTAGATTTGGCTGAGGTACACTGTCTTCTGTGTGGCAGGGGGATGAATCAAGTCAGGCACATTAAAGAATTGCTCCACTGAGCAACATGTAGTCATTCTTGAGCCATTATGGTGGCTCATGCAGGGCAGTGACTGACTGGGATTGCTCAAGGAAGGATTGGAGAGGAGCAGTGGAGAAGAACAGTGGACATAGGACCTCTTTTGAGTTTTGCAGAAAGTGAAGCCATGAATGAGATAAGTAGGTTAGGATGAGTAGCAAACAGACTTCTCTCTATTAAGAATAAATGAAGTATCTTTTTTGCTGAAGAGAATGAAGAAAATGGACAGAACAATGGTATACAAAATACGAGGATGACGGGTAAAGTGTTTATGTAGGCAGACGGTAAAGACTTTTGCTTAGATGTGGGGATTGGATCAAGATACAAACACAGTTTGTCCATGGTACTAGGTTGTGAGGCAGAGAACATGAGTACGGATGCAGTACTCAGAGGGCGGGGTCTGTGCAAATCCTTCCCAGTTGATTTAAGTTTTCAGGACGATGTAAAGCAGATCCATTAGTGGGAGTGAAGACATGAATATATAGATATTAATTTGTGTTGGCAGAGATGTTGGAGGTATGAATGGGGAGAAAAGTACAAATAATCACCTAGAAAGTGCAGAGAGATTGCAGAACATGCACAAAGTTCTAGGTGCCTCTTTTTTAGGCCTCATTTAGGATATGATCTTTAATAAGATGAAATTAGTTGGAGGAGCATTATTCTTTTTTCTAGTACCTTCAACAAAAGTAGCTTAAGAAGAATAAAGATATATAGACATGGCAGCAATTGTAATTTGGGGTGACAGTGAGGTTGGATAAAGAGTGGAAATTGGGTAGTGAGAGACTGAGCAGAATTAAAGAAAAAATAAAATAGATAATAAGGTCACCGGACTGCATGTTGCCATGAGCTTAAAGAATTGTTGGCTCAGGTTCTAGAGTAAGTGAAGAAGAGATAGGAAAAAGTAGTCAGTGACACAGGCATGAAATTTCTATAACGGATGAGCACAGTTATTAGTCATGGTGATGTCTAGCATATGACCAAGAGCGACACTAGCTGAAACAGGGTACAGAAAGACACTGAAGAGTCAGTGTAATAAAATGGTTATCTCTCAGGACATGAGTACAAGTTAAGATGGTGGCCTTGAAGAAGGAGATAAACCATCCAGATTGGGAGTGAGTGACCTCGAGGGCTAGTGGATGTCATTGGTCACATGGAACTGAAAGCTGTGCGCTCACTAGGGAGGCAGATAAAACGGCTGGAGACGGTGCAAGGAAGAGCAGGAGTAACTCCCACCCTGCAGACCCAATCATTTGTGAGCTGTGGGTAAATGACAGTTGGCCGCCGCCTCTGGTTGCTTCTGCGGCAAAGAAGCAGTTTTCTTAGAGGAGAACTAGGCTTCAATCAGAGGAAGAAGGTGAAGGAAATACACAGAGGAAAAGCCGAGGCTTTAAAGAATTTTGCTCATAAACTGTTCAGGGAAGTACGTTCAGATGCAAAGTAGAAATATTTTCTAAATATGGACTCTTACAGAAAATGATGAAAACATTTAGCTATTTGACTGAATAAATTTGGGTGTAAAATATTGTCATTTTTAGATTGATAAACCTAATGTTTCTCTTTGCAGTGTCAATAATAAAGTCACAATTCAACAGGATCTTGTATTTGAATAAAAGTAATTTTAAATACTAGATTTTCATGTTTTCCATTATTTCAATTTATTTAATATTAATCAACTACTTAGCCAAATGTTTAAAACATATTGATTTTCAATGTTATAATAGCAAATTTTTATGCATGGGTTAATACTTTGGTTACTGTCTTTGGTTCCATTTGTAAATATGAGAGTGATTACATTCTTAATATGAAAAAATCCATAGCTCTCTTCTGCCTTTTGCAGGTCGGATTTTGGATAATAGCACAAAAGACCTTAAGTTTGCATTCACCAACCTAACACCATTTACGATGTATGACGTCTACCTGGCAGCTGAAACAAGTGCAGGGGTTGGACCCAAGTCAAATCTTTCGATATTCACCCCTCCAGATGGTAAAAACATCTCCTTTAACGGGTTGATGAGATATTTTTATATGCTTGTGAGTTTTACTGAATTCATAAAACATAATTTGGGAAGTAGTTTGGTTTTTATTTACTTAGTTTATGTTATTTCCTTTTTTATCAAATTACTATCTAATGCATTCTGAACATGTGTTTTCCAGAACATTAAGCCCATAGCATGCTTTATAACAAAAGGAACTCAAGATCAAGGAAGATTAGGAAATATTATGTGCAGCCCGTTAGAGATTCAGTGAATATTAGCTAAATCTCAAGAAGTCATAAATTAAACACACATTTAACATTATTCAGCCTCAAGGGTTAATGTGCAGCATTAACCTCATCAAACCAGTTTTAGAGCAATCTCTGCATTCCAATAACTATGGAAATATATTTATAAGGTTTCTGATGGCTGTATACTGTGTTTATCAGCATTTACTGAAATTATGAAAGAAAATTTCTCCTCAGAAATTATATATATATACTTATTAAACATCATTATTGTAGGTGAACACTACTATTTTAAGAGATGTTAGTATGTTGTTGGCTCAAACTAAGTATAAATGTGTTCATTTCTATTTAGAGATTGCAAGTATTGGTAAGAAAGCCATTTTCACAGTAGCCTAACACTTAAAAAATTTCCAGACATTTTTATGTGTTAACTAACATATAATAGCTGGTAAAATAAACACACACACACACACACACACACACACACACACACAAGCACACACCTCAACACACTACATTGAGCATGTATTCCTCAGATAAATTGTTCAAGTATTTGGCCATTAGAGGGCAGCAATCATTAGGAAAGTTTGTACTTTCCAGTTTGCAAAAAACAAAACCTTGGTATGTTGTTGTTGAAGGAAGGTAAAAATTATGGTTATCTATTTCACATGAAAATTCTGATGTATATGTAGTTTCAGTATACAGACAGGAATATATACTTAATAATGAAGACACTGTCACTTTTTGTACTAAATTTTTACCATTCTGCTTCTGTCTGCAGAGGATTAGCCTTGTGTCCTTCTCCATTAGACCTTAAGTTTCCCCTGTCTCTGTCTAAAAACTGCTCTTGCATTTTGCAGAAAGCTGGAGATTTATGGATGGCCATCAAATCTAGCAGAGCCCTTGATTTTGTTCTTAATAGCATTTGTCAGCCAACTATTTCGCCTACTATCTTCTTTTATGTTACACAAGTGGGAAAATCCCAAACTTTGGCCTCCTTTCAAGTCTAGCCAGTTTTGGAGCTTCTAGAATGAACCCATATTTCAAGATTAGTGGTTATTGCTGTCGTTCTTGGTCAACAGCCTTTGACAAAAAAAACATTGCTACATAAGTGCTATGCTGTTTGTTTTGTATCTCACTTAAAACTTTTCCCCCTCTATTTCTGTACTTTTAATCCACAAAATAAGTAGAATTTTAAGAATGCTGTTCAATGCACTTTACATGGCCTGTTTTTCAAACCAAATCATCTTGAACAGATGGTTCCATCTTTGCCTGTACACATGGTAGTTCATCCCATGTCTTACCCTATCTTCCCAAGCTACATTCTACACCACAGTGGCTCTCATAGGGGTTTGTGAGCAACCGGTAGATTCCTCTAAAGGGAGGAGGGGCTGTATTCTCACCATCCTCTGCCCACCTTCTTCTAAGGAATTCCCTGAGCTATGTTCAGCCTTAGAAGTTACTTCCATGGAAGCCAGAGCAGATGTAGGAAGTGAATCTTTCTGCATCTCTAACACTTAACTAATCTTGGTATCAGTATGAAAACTTCTCAATAAAGCAATCTTTACATGAGAACAACAGCTCATTAGAATTGTGTACATTGAATTAAACTGATATTTTAGATTATTCTTTTTCATTTATTGCTACAATGGAGTTTTTGTATTAAATGAAGATTACTCAATTCATTTTCTAACTCATGTTTTAAACTATTCTATTTTAAAAATGAATAGGACTAGCTTGGTTATTAAAATTAATATCTTCTAAAACAACTGGTGTTCTAATAAATCTCAAGATATTCATAGACAGATGCTGAGTGGATCTCTTATAGAATGTGATGCATGCTCTCATATTACAGGATGATTTTATTAACACTGAGGATATTATAATCCTTAGTCTGCTTCATCAAAGCAATCAACATCTTACTGGTAAATTTCCTTTTAATTTTTCCTAAGGTTTCAGCATGTATTTCCTTTAATATTTTGCTGAGCAGAAACGTTCCTAGACATAAAAGAGATGATTTTGGAGAAAAATTTATCATATAATAATCTCCAGTAATACAAAATGTCGTAGAGTTGTCTATTCCAAAATCAAGTAACACTGATAAATATAACACAGACAACAGTATTTTATTATTTGATGAGGTTAAAAAAAATTGTAAGTAAATTTTTGTGCCTCTATTTCTGCTAATAACTTTTCCTGTCACTGGTATCAGTGACACCATATAAGGAGGTTTAGTATCACAGTTTCTTAAAATCAAACACGTTGTTAATATTCATATTTTCTCTATGAATTGATTATCGGCTGGAAAACTTTTTGTGCTCAGTAATTTCAGTTCATTATTTTCTATAAACAGTAGTTAAATCTGTGTTGACAAATCCTCAAAAACCTCTCAGATTTGTTTTTCAGGATTCCCAGTGTTTTGGCTTTATTTTTTTCAAAATGTATATCCAGTGGAAGCTTGATTTTCTAGATAATGAAAAAAGATACTTTAACACATTTTCTTGACTGTAATGTCATTTTCTTCCATTTCATTTCTCCTAATAGTTTCTCATTTCTCCATTTTAATTCATCTGGAATATTTTTAACAAGCTTGTATCTGCTATTTTTCATTTATTAGTAAAATTTATAAATGCATTGATTTGAGAATGATATTGAAGTGATCTGCATGAATGGCACCTCAGACTTCATGCTGTGCCATGAGTAATTGCCCTGTGTATTTGATTTTGCTTAGTTAATTTTGTTATCTGTATTAAAGGAGCAAGATCTAATCCACACTGCTTTGGTTTCTGCATAAGAATTCGTGGTAGAACAGATCAAGTATCTTTGTAAGGACAAGATGTGATGATGTCTATTCCATTTCCTTTACTCCCTTATGATTATTTTACAGAGGAGAATACAAACCACTTAATCTTGACTTGAATTGCAATTTTAGGGATTAGTGTCATGAAGCAATACTTAAGTTTTATTGAAATATATGAATTAAAAGATAAAAGAAATAATGTTTGCTACTATTACATGTTTGGCTCATAGAATAAGAGACATCTATCATTCTATCTATATAAAACATACATATTATTATGTATAATATATAATATAATTTTATTTTTAAGATAAAAATTATTCTATTTAAAAAATATCTATAATATATTGTTTCTGCTAAACCGGGTATCTTTGCTACCATCATTGTACATTTCTCTGTTGTATCAACTGGAATGGACCACTCCACTGATTTTTCAAAACAGAGTTCAGAAATCTGGTTGATTAATTGATGCAGATATCAAACTGTTTATTTAGTTAAAGTTCTATCTCATCCGTTCGCATTAAATGGAAAAATGCCCATCTCTTCTGTGATTTGTATTATGCAATACTGGTAAAGGATTTTACTATGTAGCAACCCCAAAATAAAGTGTAAAAAAAGACAGAACAGGAACTCTGATATTTAAATACCTGTGTTATCTTCATAGGTAGGTAGTTTTAACCCTTCACCAATGTACATGAGGAGATACAATGATAGAAACATAAACTTAATGAACAAAGCGCTTTACCTGCCTTGTTCTTCCTTCTGTTCTCGGGTGTCTGGACGTGGGGTGACGTGAGCACTGAGACTGTTGAACGATGAAATGATATCTTGATCATGCTGGGCTCCTGGTCTAGAACTCTTCTGGTATACTTCTAAGACCCAAACTTTCTCATCAGATCAGAACACTTACGGGCAGATCAGCCTATACACATAGGCTGAGATGTTTTCAGAGAAGCAGATTCAAAGAATTAGCAAGTTATCGGTGTATCCATGTTGTATTTATCTCCGGCTGTGAGCACAGGTTTTGCCAATACTGGAGAGTAGAATCTTGACCACCAGGATGATTAATTTATTCATTTAATCATACACTACTCAATAAGTTTAAAAACATAATCATATTCTTATATTAGTCATTTTATTTACTGGTTATTTCATGAAGACAAAGGAAAAAGCTTTTAACCTATTTGATACAAATTTTATAAATTAAAATTTATTGCAGTTGACTGCAATTAAGTTCACTACTTATAAATAATATTTAAGGGAGCTGTAACATTATCTTCAGGTTCTTTTTATAGTTTTACAAATGACAAGGTCATTCTGTGTTCCTTTTAAGGCAGTGTGTCTGTCTTCTGTCACAAATTTGCTAAAGCACTACCATTGTCAAATAGCTTAGGGTAATTAATCTATTATGTTACTATATCCTGATTATAAGACACAAACTTTTTATGCCTTGTTTTCTTATTTTTGAACTTACATTTTAGAAATAGCCTTAATCCATTTGGTCTTTACAGTATCCTTTCATAGTTAAAAAACAAAATGGCATCCAAATTTTATAGCTGTGGAATGTAAGGGTTGGAGGACTATTCAAATCAACACAACAAACTCCAGACAAAAGCAGTCGAAAGCCTGACGCTTACACTGGGTCCATTACTTTTGGGACACTGAGAGGTTTCCTAAATGTCATTGTTGGGAACTAGAGTTTCTTTAAGTATTTGGCGCTTTATCTTAAATTTACTGTTAGTTTGTCCCCATTTTTCTTTTACTACTGTAGAGTGTAGTCACCTGAAATTTGAGGCTCACCTGGTTAACTTGAAAATTCAGCAGCAACTCTTCATGTAATGAAAGCTGACCTATTTGAATTTATTAACTGTATTTCTTTGCATTAAAAGTAATCAGCATATTAATTTTTGATAATTTTTGAAAATTTTTGAAGCCTTTAAGTTTTATGTGGGCCTTGATCATTTATAAACAGCTTCTTTGAGAAAATACTTTATTAATGACTTTGTTTTAACCAAATGTTATGGCATTTTGATTTTGGAAAATTATTCCATGCTATTATACTCTTTATTTACAATTTGAGAGCAATGTAGAAACTTAATTTTAAATATCTGTGTTTTTAGAGAACCTTCTATCATATTTAATTTTAAATACATTTTTATTATTTTAGTCAGTTTTCTAGTAGAGTTGTTTACATATTTTAAGTCACAAACTGAGAACTTATGGAATATTTTCCATTTGAAGATGTATTTTAAATTTCTCTCCCTCTTACTCTGTCTTCCCTTCTCTCTCATTTTTTAGTTCCAGGTGCAGTATTTGATTTACAATTAGCAGAAGTAGAAGCCACAGAAATAACAATTACTTGGAAGAAACCACGACAGCCAAATGGAATCATTAACCAGTACCGAGTGCAAGTGCTGGCTCCAGAGACAGGAGTAATTCTGGAAAATACTTTGCTCATAGGAAAAGATGAGGTATTGCACTTTCATTTCCAAAACCTCTGAATTCTTTCATCTTGGTTCATGTCTGGATATCTTGGCACATTGGCCAGTTTTCAACATAAAAATTTCATAAACTTCTTAGTCACAGTATGAAATAATTTTCCATGGTTGGTAATCTAGCTAGATTATCGTTTGTTTTAGGGCATATATCAGTAGTTAGGTGCAATTGTTCTTTTTTAGTATACATAAAATGTTAACTGAGAATTAAGCAGGACTACAGGTATTCCTATATGTGAGTTTTTATTATGCTGGCCCAGCTCATAAATTATTTGGTGACCCCAGTTATTATTTAAATGCTTCCTCAAAAGCTTGCTGTTTGGAACGGCTGCCAGTGAAAGGCACAGTAACTTTAGTAGATGTTGTTAACAAATGAATATGCCCTCTTTGGTCACTGGAAGCTAAGTCTCAGAGGTGCCTTATTTAAAAAAGTATATTTGATTAAAGAAATGAAATTTAAATGAAAGAGATTTAAAACTTTAATAGATTTAAAATAAGAGGACAGGGACCTTTATTTGCATTCATCTAGAGTGGGAAACGAGGTTTTCCCCTCTGTGTTAGGCAGTATGGACAGCAATGATTTGGCTTATCATCTTCATTCACCTCGCCTTGCCTCCTGTTCGCCTGGGAGGCCCTGGTGTGCCACCGCCAGACTAGCTACAGTGAAATAATGGCTTCTACCTGGAGCATTGGAAGAACAAACATTACTTAAGAGCAGTGCGGCAATCACTGGTCCTTGGAGACTTACATGATGATTATTCAGCAGCTGGCTTCCGTTTTAGTTCAGAATTTGTTCCTGTGCTGTTATTTTTTCCTCTACCCACTGTCACACTACTTCTAGTCCTGGGCTTCCTCTATGTCTGGCGCTTACTTGAACATTGACTTTACTACATACGCAGCACACTCTGGCCACCTAGGACTTATTACTTCAAGTTGCTCACCATCTCCATCCCAGTTTAAATTTTAAATCCATGGTGAGTGTTTTCCTCTGCTGAGGATGTTGAAGTTAGGGTTTTGTTGATACTATAGTGGACAGCTCAGGCACAGGGAAGGAGCTTTCCCTTTGCTCATGCTGAAAGGGTCTTAACTTAGCTACTTAGTCCTCCTAGGACTAGATGACAGGTTTCCCACTTCTGCTAAATGGTATGCAAATAACTGTTACCTATAGGATTATTAATTGTGACACTGGACCTTTCACCCCTTAACACTCAGTCTTAGTTCCTTATCTTCTTTCAATAAAAGGCAATATTGTACTTTATTTCTGTGATGCCATCTTTTTTGTAAGATCCAATATTCTGATATTTCTGCTTCCTTACATGATTTGTGCTTGTATCCATCCTTCGGGAGGGTGATGCGAGAAGACGGAAACACAGAGGCTTTTGGTCCAGGTGGCCTTGAGTCTCTGGTCTGGCTCTGCATGTTCCAGGCCTGTGACCTTAGGCAATTCAACTTTTAGAGAGCTGATGCTTTCATTTTTACAATGGAGCTTAAAAGCCGTCTCACAATACTGGAAGTAACTGACAGAACAGATAAAACCTCTGGGATAGTGTGTTTATTTATCATTCTTTTTCTTGATCTTGGTCAAGAATAAAGACTATCTTCTCCCACTCACAATTAATTAGATCTACTTTTTGTCTCTGGAATTTTTTAAATACTAGAAGTCACCACTGATCGCCTCCATTTCAAATGCAGTGGTTAAATATTTTTAGCCGACTTTATGGTTAAAATATTTCTTCGCCCAAGTATAGTCTATTTTCTTCTCTCAAACCCCTGTCTCTGCCCCTCATTCTCCAGCTTTTTACCCTTCGCCATACCATTTTCTCAACTTTTATTCAGTGTGACTTTATAAAACTTTGGCTTTAAACAATTAAAAGTGAAACTAGAAGAACTAGTTGTCTTTATTGTTTCTTTTTTTTTTTTTTTTCAGTACCAGGGATCGAACTCATTGTTTCTTGTTTGTATGATTCTTGCCTGGTTTTCTATGCTGGTCTTTCTGACGCTGTATTCCCAGTGGCTTCAGTTTGTGGAAAGCTTCTGCCAGGGGTCATCACATGCAAACTCATTTCTTCTCGTAAAGCAAAATAAAATGCAATTTCTTCCTGTGATAAGAGAATGACGGGAATGAGGAGGAGGTGAGGTTGGGATAAGCAGAGGCTATGTAGACAGTGATCTTGTGACAGCAGTGGTGACTTGTGAAGACTTCACAGGTCACACAAGAAAAAGTCTTTTCAGGTAATTCATCATCTCAGTGTGCCAAGATCATGGTCAGCAGAGAGGCTGACGTAAAAGTTTAAAGTTAAAGATACCAAATTATATATTTACAGTTCCCTCATCTCTCTCACTTATACTACAGACCTTGGACCTGAAGATAATTGTTTAAGGAACAGTTCAGATGGTTTTCAGAGTGAGCATTTATGATGTCATTGTGCATCTGACATTTCTTTTTGGACAATGGCACCACTGTCCTCTCTGTCATGAATGTTTGAAATCTGGGAGTCATCTCTGGCTTAGGCTCTACTTAGCACCCTATAATGACTTAGGGTTGAGGCCAGTTATTCCTACCTGCAGCGTGTGACATTTGTACATGTCTGTGCCTCCCTGTGTTTCCAACCCCAGCTCCTGATTGCGTAGTTTCTTGCCTGGACTTTTGTTGTTATCTCACCATGCTAGTTTTTGCATTGTTATGTCAAAGTTGGCTACAAATTTAGCATCTTACAGTTCGCATTTGTTTCTTCACAGTTTCTGTAGGCCAGGAGTTTTAGGCGTAATTTAAATGAGTTCTCTACTTAGGGTCTCAGAAGGCTGCAGTCAAGGAATTGGCTAAACTGTGAACTTAGCTTGTCTGGAAGCTTGACTGGGGAGAAATCTACCTCTAGTCTTGCCAGGTTTGGGCAGATTTAAATTCCTTTTGGTTGTAGAATTGAGAGTCCTGGCTTCTTGTTGGCTCTTGGCCATTAACTACTTTTAGCTCCTAGAAACCCCTGCCTCCATAAATTCTTACCACGTGGACTTTCTCAGCAGGACCATTTAATTCTTCAAACCAGCAAGGCAGGCCTATGCAATGTGTCATGGTAGTGACATCCTGTCACCTTTGGCACATGTAAGTCACAGGCCCCACCTAAGTCAAGGGAAGGAGATAATAAAAAGCATGAACAACAAGAGGTGGGCTGCTAGGCTGCCACCTGAGAGGCCACCCCCGTACTGTCCCAGCCCACTGTCTGAGGAGCCACACACGTACCACAATAATCCTTCCAGATTTTGGCACATTACTCACATTATGCAAGTAATGAAAGAACATTGAGAATGCATAAGAAAAGTGTGTATGCATCTATTTAAGTAGTCTAACACCTGACTTCTATAGCAGAACATCATTAGATACTAAAATTAGTAAGTCTTAACACAGAGTATTAGTATGTTATGTAATGATGCTTTAGTAGAAAACACCAAAAGAATTGAAAACATAAGTGGTGAAAGGTGTTGCTTCTGAGAAGTAAGTCTTGGGGTAGTGAAGGGATGGACAGGGCTTTTTTATGTTCATAATAAACACTTCAACATCCTGTGTTTTTTGTTTCCATATTCATATATTGTGGTAAGAAAACTTAAAAAGGATTAGAATATAATCATCCTCTGATAGTCTTGATCTAATCTCAACATATTTGGTAAAGTTTTCCAATGATTTTTTATGTTATTTGTTTCTTCATGAATATAGTTGCTTAAACAAGCTAAAATATGTTGTTTTACTTTTAGTGTTTAAGTGGACATTTGAAAAATATTTTAGAAAACTGAATCTTAAGCTTGGAAGATTTTTATTCCAACTTTCCAACTTATAAGGATCTCCTCTATAAAATTGCTAATAACAACTGGAAACCTAGCCTCTTCTAAAATATCTGATCAACTCTGGTCATAGAATATCTACTACCAAACATGTAGTATGTCTCCTACGAACTTTAATACATTCCTAGTGGTCTCACAGCATGTATTTAATAAGTAACTATGAAGTTTCATGTACTCTGTTTAGTGCAGAAAATACATAGGTGAATCTCCCTTGTTCTTTAACTGTTTTGAACTGAAATATTTGCCAACTGATGTTTTCCAGTTAGGCTGGACTCTGTGGTCTCTATACCTACATTGTAGAGTATAGGGTCTGTAAGTGTGAAACTTGGAATAAGGACAATGCATTCCACTCTGACCTCTGCTATCATTACTAGCTTTTTGAGCTTGAATAGATGTTAGGTGTAATGAAGTGAGATACCTGGGCAAGTGTTTAGCATTCACTTTGACACATAGTGGTGTAACATGTTAGCCTTTGTAGCAGTAATGTTATATATTGCTTTGATGTTGATCTTCAAGGACAAAGGGCATATTTTCCTTTAGCCTTCCTGTCCTCAGTTTTTATTAGTTATGGTCTTCAGTTTCTCCTTAGCATGGAACACTCTCCTCTGTATATTTTCTAGTTTGTCAGTGAGCTTGTTAGCTGAACATAATATCCTGTATGGAGTTTGACTAAAATCAAATATGGCAGAGTTATTTTATTCTTTGGTGTAAAAATTTTAACCTTCTATTGAAATAATCAGAAATTAAAATTAATTTATTAGGGTGACTGACTCCGTGAGACTAAAGTCTGAAAACCCTTAAAATTATTTCTCCATGGACTGACATTTAGTCAATTTCACATATAGATAACAATCTATGCTCATTCTTCTGATAGAAGCTTGAGATGTTTTTCCCCAATAGACCTCATCTTGCTGTTTAGTATTACAAATTTTTGAGATTAGTGCCCAAACATCTTTTCATCGTATGTATGCAAAGTTTGTCCCTGCTGAACCTGAAAAGAAGACAGCTAAGTGCTTGGCCAGTACAAAGCTGAAGACAGAACTTGAGAGTAGTTCAGGAAGGCTGTGACATTAATTTATTTTATCAGGCATAAATGGGTGATAGAATCCAGGATTTGCTCACCTGGATAATCTGTAGAATGGTGCAGTATCAATTAGGGTGTTTCCACACATATGGTGATGTTAAACTTTCTATTACTTCTTGATAAATGCAAAAATTACATTAAAATAGAATTTTAATTACATTAAAATAGAATGTTTCTGAAGAATAAGTAAACATTTAATTAATGCAACTCAGCAAACCTTCACAACCTAAACTGACAGCTGTAATTGCTTTTTTAGAAAAAATAAAATCATGATTGTTATAATGAGGATTATTACACATAAGGTCAAGTTAGTTTATTCAGGTGGATTAGGAATTTAACTCTGACAAGAAATTCTTTCAAATAAATTCCAAAGATTCTTGGGTAGCATATGCAAGGCCTTTCATGTAATGAGCTACAGCATTTCCTAACCCAGTGCTTCTCAAACTAGGGGCAACTTTGCTGTCCAGGAGATGTAACCTATGGAAACATTGTCAGTGTCACTACTGGGAGGATGCTGCCATCGGTAAAGACCAGGGATGCTGGTAAACAGCCTGTACTGTACAGGACAGCTAACTACAATGACATTATCTAATTCAGGATGTTAATGGTGCCAAGGTTGAGATATTTGGACTGAAAGTGTCCATAAGTTTGAAGTGTTCCAAGGACTTTCACCACTTCTATGTCCCTCATTTCCACCTTTGTTTCTTTCTCCTCTTCCCATTACCTTAAGTTCTATTTCTTTCCAGTCATTTTTGCTCTCAAAATTATTAATCTTTTTCCCTTTTGAAAAAAATAGACATTGCAGTGTCTTTTGGAGTCAAAATATTAGAAGTATTCACAACATGGCACACTTAATGATAATTAGCAACATTGTTGGTTGTTACCAAATTAACATTAAAAATTACTGCCTTAGTTATGGAGGATCTTTACAGTGAAGGGTAGAATTTGAGAGTGATTCACAGTATTCAAATCCACACGTGTGTGAACATGGCACTTTGTCAATAGAGATGCTTAACTTTTTAATTGGTGGAATGCTATGGTTTACCTCTCAATAATTTATCTAACATGGAGTGGAAAATGTTGAGAGATTTAATGCAAAATCATAGTTCAAGGGGAAATTCTTTGCACTAGTTCACTGTCTCATCTATGGTGCGTTGCACAGATTCTCAAAGGGTGACTGATTGATAGTAGTAACAGCTGTGTGGCTCAGGCATAAACTATTGACCGGAATACCAGAGCATCTCTGAGTTATGTGTTTAGGGTTCATGCTCTCCCTGCTTTCCCTGTGGAGGCAGGGCTCCAGTGAGCTGTTGGAACATAGAAGATTCTTTCTGGCCCTGTCCATTATGATATTCTTATTGGGGTTCTTTATCACAACCCTTTTAGAGTAAACATCATGTTGTTTCTCTACTTTTCCCATAATACTTTTGTTGCTAAGGGTGTAAGATGATTTAGATTACTTTATTCGATAAATGTCTTTTGCAGGACTAGGGATTTGCTTGAATAATTTCTCCATGCTTTAGTCTTTCTGAAAAGTTAACATTTAAGTAATGCTGATATTCAAATTAACTAAATTTCCCTGAAATTAGTCACCCTTTCTGAGTTTTTTACTGAGCATCCACTTTTTAAAAAATTGCTAAGTATTTGATGTTAATGAGGAATAGAAAATTTGGTTTTGGCTTGAGGCATGAAGATAGCCCCAAAATATGTAAAATAATCAAAAGATAAGTACCAACACTTATAGAAAATGAAACCTAAGTTATAAATTAATTATAAATGTCATAGATACAAGAACACTGAATTGATAAAGAAAAGAGTACATTCTTTAAAAGGGGATTTTGGACATGTATTTTGAAATATAAGTTGAGAAGGAATTGACAAAAAGAGTGTGACAAATTACACATCTCTTCTACATATCCATAATCTGCTCCTGATTTTTCACTTTAACATCTGCCAATTTGAGGAACTTCAGTGTGTGAATGCATGGTGGCATCTAGGAACAACTGCGGTTACAGACAGTGCTTCTTAGAACTAGAACCTTCGATAGGTGTGCCAGGAACCCTGTTTGAAAACCCTCACTTTGTAGTTCTACCCTTGTCTACACTTGATTAACGGTTAATGCCCGTTACTGACATAGAACCAACAGCTCTGCAGGCCATGTATACCTGCCGTTCAAATGCAGACACTTAGGAAAGGAAACAAAACACATTTTAATAAGTCATTTTTCCCAAAACATGTACCATTTCAGGAATTTACGATCTTTTTTGGTGTGTGTGTGTGGTACCGGAGATCGAACTCAGTACTTTGTACTTGCCAGGCAAGCACTTACGCCTCTGAGCTATATCCCTGGCCGTCATTTCAGGAATGAGAGGTTAAAATATTTCCATCATGAAACCCTTGGAGAAAGGTGTCTGTTCTTACCATAAAGAAACTAATTCAAGTCAGAAACAAATATTTGCCTTTTCCCAAAATAAAATACTGGTCTCAAAAGAAATAGAGTCATCACAATATGTTATAATGATGTACAGTTCCAGGAGCTCTTGAATGAAATCTTGGAATGTAATCATGGAAATAATGTTATCTTTTAAGAATATAATTCTGAAGTTGTAAGTTTTAAATCAATAAGAACTATGAGCTTTTAGCCTTTACAATATCTATTTTTAATTACAGTATATAAACAACCCTATATCTCAAGAGATGATGGACATAGTGGATCCAATGATAGGAATTTATGAGGGTTCAGCGGAGATGTCCTCTGACTTGCACTCACTGGCTTCATTTATGTATAGCAGCCATGCACATAGTAATTTTCCTGCACAGAGTCAAGCTGAAGACCAGAGCTCACCCGCTGGTAGGTGAATTTTTAATTCTCTATGAAGTGCATTTAAGCCACCAGCACTCGCTAGCAGAGATATGAACCTTAGCTTGGAGTTCAACCGTATTATTAATAGCCCATGGGCTGGAGTTAGATTTTTTTTTTTTAACTGTTGGATAACCTCATGTAGCAAATGGAAATGCCACACAGGCAGGAGCTGGCCCCTCCTAACCCATTTGACCTTCTTTTTAGAGAAAGTAGCACCCTAGAGTCTCTGGCCAAGCTGCATAGACAATCAGTTATTACAGTTGCCAAAGCAGGTGTGATGGGAAGGGATTAACATCAAATCATTTACAGGCCTCACACTCTCTGTGGCTTTTGACTAATAGGTTTTCAAATGTCACTAAAGGTAAATAGGTCAGAAAGTTACAACTCTGGTGCGCGGGGTGATAAACAGGTGTAGGTGACCCTAGCGATGTGGTGATGTCATTAGTCTATGCACTTGCTCTTCAGGGTCAGTAGATCTTATTTTTTTAAAAGAAGAGTGTCATATATAGGACAAATTAAAAATATTTGGTTAGATGACACAGATCTTTATTTTCTGTTTGGAATTTATAAAATATTTTGTGTGAAGAGTATATTATTTCAGGGTATTTTCTCTGATTTAGTATTTGTTCCATTGCAAATTAAAAGTTTTACATTATTCTGCTTATGGCTGAATTAACAAAATACCACATTTTATTTATTATGGATTTATTCATTTCTTGGTTCATTTTTCTTGTGCAAAGTAGAATTAGGGCAATATTAAAAATTGAGAGAGTCATGATTTCTGACACAGATGTTTTCTTAAATATTTCAAGTTTGTACTAATTGTTAGTTAGGGCTTTTGAAGTACAAGTTCTAAATAAAATTAAAATTCAGCATTAGAAGTCCTTGTTCAGACATACTTATATGTCATTTATCCAAGAACTTTTACTTTGAAGAATTACTGGGATTGGTGAATTTGTGAATTTTGAGTCCAAATAAAACTCTCATTTCTTTAACTCTCTTATTAAAATTTAATATCAATTAACAATATTTCAATTTTATATTATTGGCTAGCCTTTATTGTCAGAAAAATTCCTAGCCAGTCTCCCTTTGAAAGTTATATATTTTCCTAAAATACTGGTGTCATCATGAAGCAAATCTGTATTATGAGCACAAAATGTTCATAGATGTGGAGTGATACATACAAAATGATCTCTGCATTTATTATTCTTGTGCAGCCATTTTTTTCGTACAAGAGTGCACAAAGAGATGAATGAATAACATGCTATTAGGTTTCATGGAGCAAAAATAATTTTGATTGTGAAACTGAATACTTTTTTTTTCACTCGTTTCAAACAGTGAACTCAAGGAATCAGTATATCACTGACATTGCCGCTGAACAGCTGTCTTATGTTATCAGGCAACTTGTACCTTTCACTGAGCACATGGTTAGTGTATCTGCTTTCACCATCATGGGAGAGGGACCACCAACGGTCCTCAGTGTCAGGACACGTGAGCAAGGTAAGAATGTGTTTCTTTTGAAGGAATTGCCTGTAAATATTGCTCTTGCATGCTGTCATCATTTTTCTTTTTATTAACATTAATTGTTAATTCTTCTTTTCAAGTGCCAAGCTCCATTCAGATTATAAACTATAAAAATATTAGTTCTTCATCTATTTTGTTATATTGGGATCCTCCAGAATATCCCAATGGAAAAATAACTCATTATACAATTTATGCAATGGAACTGGATACAAACAGAGCATTCAAGATGACTACTGTAGATAACAGCTTACTCATAAAAGGTAGAACAAAATAATTGTATCTTTTTGCATTCCTATTCTAATGGAACATACGCATCTCTCCATAAGTTCAGCTTTTCAGGATTTATGCACCATCGTTGTTATTGCTTGTTCTAGGTTTCCATGGATGGCTTTAAAAATTCTTGGAGAAATAACTAATTAAATATGTTTTTCTTTAGCTGGATTTATCCACAAAGGAGTAAAACGTAGCTGGTCATGAGTTTATAGAAATCTGTTTACTCCAGGAAGTACTATACCTCATTATACCTCATACACTGAAATAATTCACTTTGAAGAATTGTATGAACAAATGTGAAATCCGCTGAAGTAATTCAGCTGTCATCATCCTTGTGCCAAATCAACAACTCTGCCTGCCGTGTGCCAAATATTAGAATTCAGCTGAGATTGTTACCTTTATATTTTAGGAAACAACTCAAACTGGAAAGGCCTTCAGACTTTTCATTCATGGAATTCATGGAGCTTGGGATTACATGGAAACTGTTTCAGATAGCCAGTTTCTCCTATATTAAGTGGTACTAATCCAAGAATTTTAATTTAACACTTAAAATAAATTTATTGTTGTCTTTTTAGGATTAAAAAAATACACAAAATACAAAATGAGAGTAGCTGCCTCAACCCTTGTTGGAGAAAGCTCTTTGTCTGAAGAAAATGACATCTATGTCACAACTCCAGAAGACGGTAAGAATAACGTGCAATTTTATTCTAAGAAACAAGAAAAAATGAAAGTGATTCTACATACCCCAAGCTCTTTGTCCCTACCTCAAGCACCTTTAATGTCTGAGGCAATTAGTGTGAAAATGTACTTAAAATTGCTTTCTTTCCCTTAGAACCAGAATCATCACCTCAAGATGTTGAAATAATTGATGTTTCATCAAGTGAAGTAAGATTGAAGTGGTTACCACCTCAAAAACCCAATGGAATTATTGTTGCTTATGAAGTACTCTATAAAAATGTCGATGCTTTATTTAAGAAGAACACCTCAACAACCAACATAATTTTAAGGGACTTAAAACCCTATACCATCTATAACATTTCTGTCAGGTCATATACCACGTTTGGTCATGGCAATCAGTCATCTGCATTACTCTCCATAAGGACATCTGAGACTGGTACGTGGCTTATTTTTGTTGTTTAATAATACATAATGACAATTGCCATACTGTTTTTATTTTTATAACCTAAAAATTAGCACTGCTCTTTTTGTGTAACCCGGAAACTTCTTTGCTTCTTCTGGCAAAAAAAGCTTAGCTGTGCAAAAATGTTAATGCTGATTTATACTTTTAAAAACTCCAAATAAAAATTGTTGAATTTTTCAAATGAATGAGCTTGACTATATGGAATCTTTCGGTGTACCTCTAAATTTGGGGTAGAAAAACTGCTTACTTTTAGTTTTGGTAAAAACAGAGACACACCCACTGGAATGCATTCTTAAACTCTAGTGACAAATTCGTATACATAGCAGCATAGATGAAAACCTGACATGGCATGTCTGGGAAGCCTTTGTGGAGGAGGAAGCATTCTGCCTAGATCCTAGTGAAATGGGGTGGGGGAAGGAGTACTTTATGGAGGTTGTTGGATGCATCTAGAAGAGACACTTCATCTCTCAGAAGTAATGTAAGAAGAAATGCTGGTATTTCAGTTTTAATTATGTGAGAACAAATATCACAAGACAAGGTATTTTTGCCAGATACTTTTGGTTTATTGTTCTTATTGGAATTATAATCATACATGGAGGCAGTACTATTGGAACAATTCCATAATGTATGCTGAAAATTGGGAACTAAATATAAAGTTATTTACCTATACTTCTAAGAGAACAAATGTTTATTTACTAGTTACTCATTTAAGTCATTAAATTGCAGTTTTTGTAGGCCATACGTGGCCAGATATTAGTAATTTCATATGATTTATCCAGGTAAGATATATGAAGCACTGTGCTTGACCGTGAGGATCTGGAAGTATATCTCTTGGGTGAAAGATACATTCTGCAGTGGGATGATGTCAAAGTGCCCACTGATGATGGCAGGGATTATAATTGCAGAAGGGGAGAAAAAGGGCATTTTATATCGTCATCAGTTGGTGTAGCCCTTAATTAAACTTAATTGCTATTAAACTATACATTGCACTCATTATTGCTTTTATAGGTATTGTACCCAAAGTAGATATTTTCAAGAAAACTCTCTGGTCTTCACTGACCCAGTTTTATTTTATAACACATCAAAGAAAGAAAAAAAAAGCATATTCTAAATATTTGTTAAGGGCTGGGGATATAGCTCAGTGGAATAAGCACTTGCCTAGCAAGCGCAGGGTCCTGAGTTCGATCCCCAGTACCGCAAAAAAAAAAAAAAAAAAAAAAAAAGGACCTAAATATTTGTTAAATGCCATTGGCTCTGCTAATGGCTTCCATGAAAGTAGTCTTTCTAGTTCTGAAGTATCTCCCTGGTCTCATGAAAAACTAAGATCTAAGGAGTTCATTCTGTCAACAAATATTTACAATAACCCAGGGCCTACTGGGTATATAGTGTACAAAAAATGATCTTTTGTCTTCCCGAAATTTCTACTAACTGTTGGGTGTTTAATTTCTTAAGCCCTCCAACTGGTAAGTGATGAAACTAGAACCGGAACTCAAACCCACTTGACTATCAGGCCCATTTCCCTTATACGCACATGCTGTTTTGGAAGCCATCAGTGAAGCTGGTAAATTATAAAATGTATTTAAAATCTTTCTGCTATTTTGGGCTTTTCACAGCATGAGAAAGGAAAAGTAACAACTCTCATTCATGCCCTTATGATACTAAAGAATCACCAAATTCATGAGTACTTATTAAATAATTGCTGTTTACATGGTCACAACATCAAGAACACCTTATTTTAATGATGAATCATGAAATAATTTTATCTACTGATTAATACATGTGTATAATCTTTTAGCATTGAAAAGTAAATTTAATTTGTTTCATTGTTAGTATGGACTGAATTCTAAGGCAAGAGTAAGGAACCTTAAGTAAATATAAGACTTTAATTTAAAATGACAATTTTAGTTCTGAAAAATATCTTAAGCTTAGAATTCTTCATAAGCATGGAGACCTAGAATCATTTGAGTGAAATGACTCATAAATCACAGCCGAGGAGAAGCTACTTTGGAGATTGATGGTTGGTCTCCCGAGTCCCATTTCAGGTCTCATTTAATAGGTACCTGATCCAGCTAGAAAAATAATGAGGATGGGGAAAACGCTTATCCCAGGACCTTTCCGAAGACCTGTTTAGGCAGGTTGTGTTGGTTCATCATGACATATAAACTTCTAAGGCACCGAACAGGCTAATGACAGAATGCTTTGCCCACTGTCTGTCTTCCTAACTCTTGGCTCCCGCTTCTGCCCTGACGGGGTAGTCTGAAGGTCAGTGCGGTCTCCACGTGTACGGAATGGGGAACAGTGGAATCTCTATCAGCGACTTTTCCTACATCATATTTACTAACATTGATCCACCAGCTTTAGCTACTTTGGCAAAAGAAGTTTGAGGCAGATTGTGCTCAAGGACAACTATATATCTGTGCCCAAAGTTTAGTTATCTCATTAAATATAATGCTTACATTTTCTCATAAAACATAAGGGCCCACTCTTCAAAAATGTTGCATGAGAAATTGAGCAATATGTTAAATCAGTGATGTGCTATTGCAACTAATTACAAATAGGAGTCAGTTGTTTGTTCAAATGCTATCTTGTTTAGGGAATCAGGGTTTACTAGTGCTTAGAAGGAAAACACTGTGTCAAACAGGAAAGATCAATACAAGATTGATTTTTTAATGTATGTGTTTACATGTGTATCTGTGTTTGTTTAAATGATACAATATATGGTTTACAAATTTAGGATTAATTTGTATTTTCTTACACTTAATGTAGAATAGTCGGAAGATAACTCTAAGAAGTTTCCATAAAAATTACTTTTTTGATGATCTGAACGTAATCCCTTTACTTTTAAAGCCATAACGTCAAATACCTTGACTATTTCTGAATTGGAGCAACAACCAGTAGTAAATCATGATGTGGATGTTGTCCAAAATTTTGAGAAGAATTCTATAAATTTATTTGTACCAATGAACATGTAAAAATTTTTGTACATATATTGTACTCATATACATCAAAATATCTTTGGCATCACCAAAGTATATTCCTTCTTTCAAAATCATCACCAACCAAATTATATGCTTTATTTTTAGATTTTACAAAGATTCAGCTCATTTCCACTGACTGTAATCATAATTTTTCATTCATTAGCTATCTATTTTACAACACACTGCTGCAATCGGCAACACTCTTTACTCCCAATGGGAAAATGCTAAGTGTGTTTTCATGCTCCTGAATCAATAAGTCATCAATCTGTCTTGCTTATCTGCATATCGATCCAGTGTTGGTTATCCCCTAAGAAATATGTGAATGGAATATGAAGATAGCATTCTGAGTTACAGAATACATACTTATTCTGAATACTGGTGGTATACAAGCAGCTCCATAGGGAAATTCAGCAAGAGATTTTAAAAAATCAGCAGTTATAATTGTAAATTTTAACCATAGCACTTCAATTTCTTTTTTATTCCAACTAGAGATTTTCAACCCAATAATATTTCATTTTCTTAAATGTGAGTTTCTTCCATGTTTTCAATATATTTTATACCATTTACCATATTTATTCACTGAACAGAATTTTATGGATCTTTGTTCTTGGGGATGTAGATAGAGCAGTAAATAAGACCAAATCCCTACCTTCTTGCATCTTAACATGGTAGGAATGTTATAGAAAAGAAACCAGTATACAAATTTGTGACTTGGGGTAGTGGGAAATTATTAGAAGAAATGAAGAAAAAAAGTCAGGGAAAAAAAGGGAATATTACAATGAGTGTGCTATTTCAGATGCTGACAGAAAGAAGGGCTCAACAAGGAATTTAGATCCCCCCAGAAAGACAGTATATAGAATTAAATAAAGAAGCAAAGTATTCCAGAAGGAGAAATACAATTTCCATGTTCTGGAACAAGAAAGAAATTTTATGTGGTTGAGAAAAAGCATGGCATTTCTTTCAGTCAAGTGGCTTGAGGTATTGGTGGGGAATTAGTAGATAAGGATGGAAATAAACAGATCGAACCTCCAAATCTTTGGGTGACTTTCTAAGTTTTGAGTTTAATAGAAATGGGAAGTTATCAGAGAATTATGAAATAAGAACATGGCATCACTTAACAACTTGGGAAGGTTTCTGCTGAATGTGTTGATGTGGGAAAAGAGAAGAATCAAGATTACTGGATTTTTGGTTGGAGTATTGACCTTAATCATGATGGGGAAGTCCAGAGAAGAGGGCAGGTTAGAAAAAATTCAGGAATGCTTTTGGAGCATGTTCGAGGTATTCAAGTGCCTCTCATAAAGTCAATTGGGTACATAAGTTTGAAATTCAAGAAGTACTTCATCTGAGGTTCCACCAGATCTCTGGTGCAGTATTTGAAGTAAAACATGAGGTAAAATCACATGAGTGTGTGTCAGAAATAGAGGACAAGAAGCATACAACTATATTCTGAGCAATGCGGCACATAGACATTGGGAATTCAAGGCATAGCAAATGAGGGAGTAAGTTGAAGTCACCAGTGAAGGAGGAAAAGAAAATCCAGAGAAGGTCATGCCTTGAAATCCAAATAAATACATATTTTCATTTAGCAGTAATGCATTTCCCACATCAAATGTTGTTGATAAGTGCAGAGAAATGAGGGCATACATTGCATTGGTGTTTTGCCTAGATGGAGGTCATGGATGATGTCAGAGGCATAAGTTTCTTAGCAAAAATAGGGGAAATAACTGATTGAAATGTGATTAAGAGAGAATGATAAGTAGGAACATGTAGAAAACGAGTAAAGTTTTGAGGAATTTTGACAGTAAGTGAAAGATAAAATGGAGCAATAGCTGAAGGGGCAAGTAAAATTGAAGAAGACACTGCATTTTTACCATAATATGTATCACAGTGTGTGTGTTCACATGTACATCTCAGTGCTTGCAACTGGAAAGTCCTTGAATAGACAGTGGGAATGACATCAAGTACAGAAGCGGTGTTCAGGCTTTAGGCAACGTCAGTGGAGCAAACCAGTTAAAAGAAAATTTGTGGTAAGAGGATAAAGTAATTTTCCAAGTGTTTATATTTTCCTAATGAAATGAGAAGCAAGTTTCTCAGCTTGCTTAGGAGCTGGGTAGTGTATTTCAGGTTTGGGGAGAGTGGAGAGGGTGCAAACACATGAAAGAATGGCAGACAACTACCTACACACACAAACAGACACACACAGGCAATAAAAATGATCCATTTGAGATTTGATGTTATAAATGTAACTGGGAGTTTTCCATATGAAATGGTGGTTTGTGCAGCTGTGATAAGATGTGGAGACTGTATAGAGCATGGCTTCACCTAAGTTGAGGTTTAGAGGTTGTCCATTTCCGATAAATAAGTTTTTTGAAATGGCCTTAATGAGAAAAGTAAGATAGAGTCAGAAATGGAAATTGCTCTAACGTGATGGTAGTGATTCTGGGCTCAGGGCTAAGTGCACAGGGAAATGAGGACATAGGGACATCTTCGACATAGGTAGTGAAAATTTGATGAAGGTTAAAGAATTTGTGGATTGGGAATGTAAGTCAGGAAGCTGTGAAGGTAAAAGGTGGTACCCAATGTAAGAAAAACTCATAGAGGTAATTACAAGGTCTCAAGTGTTGCCAGGAAAGCAGTGATTAAGAGAAAGTGGAGAAAAGTCTATTGGTATCATGGAGATCAAAAAATACAGAGTCCAAGGGACTAGAAAGATAACTTGAATAGATGTTGACAGATCTAAGAGTGATAAAGTGAGTCATCTGGGTAACAAAATCTTGTGAGATGTTGGTACAAGTGGCACCATATGACTATCTTAGGAATGATTTAAACGATGTCACTTAAGAAAGTGTCTTAGTGATGTATAATGTGACTCCAGAGGATCTGTGGTTCTTTAGGGAGAAGGAAGGCAAAAAGATCTAAACATGAGAAAAAGGAGTAACAAAATCCAACTATGCAATTCTCAAGTCCTATGGTTAAAGGGATTATGGGGAGAAAAAACATCTAGGACCGAAGAGAGCTTAAACAGCGTGTTCTCAGTAGGTCCAACGTTTGATTACAGTCAGAAGACAAATAAATGATTCAGGACAATTGTTGGGGATTTTTCTCAGTATAATGGGTTGGGTTGGGATAACAGTAGAGATTTAGGATGTTTGGGAAATGGTGGTAGGATTATGTTGCTACATATTGTCATATCAGACTATGTACTGAATTACAATTTTCCCCAAAGGTTTAGAAGTCTTTACCTCTTATGTGAGTTTTTCCTATTAAGTCTGCCTTAAATGTAACATAGTCTGCAATTGTTAGTAATGGATAGGACACTCCAAACTTCTAGATTTTACTACTTTACCACATTTATGAGTAGTATTTTTATAACCAGTATAGTTTGAATATTAATAATAAAAGGTTAAATTACTTATAAAAGAAAGGAGTCCTGTAAAAAGATTCTAAAATGACAATAAGGTTTACTTATTTAATGTATATTGTTTAATCCCTTCCCCAAAGAATTCTTACCATTATTGTTCTATACAGACAATTTTTAAGCCATTACCCTTGCTACTATGGTTTTCCATCTTTGTTAAAATTTTTCCTTGTGAAAAAATGGGCCTAAACATTGTCATTTCTTAAGGGTATCATGGTGTTTGCTCTCAGGTTTTGATTGAATGTTTTCATTTTGCTCTAGCTAATTTTCTTGTTCGTAGAATCCTAGTTATTTTTCAATTATCACTCCTATTTAAATGGTCTGTCTTCTTTCTGGTGCTGTTAAGATCTTCTCTTTTTGGTGTTTTTTATTTTCACAATTATATTTTAAATCTGATTTTAAAAATTCCTGTTTGGGGTTTATTGATATTCCTTGATCTGAAGTCTGATATATTGCAAAACTTCTAAAAATCACAGCCATTATTTCTTTAAATATTTTTCTTTTCATCATTCTATTATTTTAGTTTCTCTGAGTGTATTGCCTGTGTCTCCAAACTGCCATCTTATATTTTATCCATAATTATTTCTTGAGCTGCATTGTTGATAATTTCCTTGGTGTTACTGTCTTGAAAGATTTCTCTTCATCCCTGTCTGATATGCTTAATGCTTAAAGATAATTTTAATTTCAGTTATTTTGTCCTTTGGCTTTAGGAAGCTTGTCTGGTTATATTGAAGACTTGCTTGGTTATTTATGTTATATATGATGACTTACAGAAGTCTTTACTCATATTTTTAAATATGTGTTTGATATGGTAAACACTGTGGGTTTTTTTAACAATGTGTTTTTATTATTTGATAATTTTAGTATCTGAAGGCTTTGTACCTCTGGGGTGTGTGTGTGTGTGTGTGTGTGTGTGTGTGTGTGTGTGTGTATGTGTGTGTGTTATTACCTTTTCTTTGCTGGCTTTCAGAATTGATATCCAGTCTGTTTCTGTGTTTAGTGATTTTCTTAGTGGGCTCATATCTGTGAGAAATTTTCATGCTTTGAGTTGAACTTTCTCCAGGGAGGCTTTATACTTATTTCATGTAGTTGTTTAGGAGTCAGAACAACTATGGACTTCATTTTCATTTCAATTTTGAAGCATGGACTCTTTTTCGGTGATGTACATAGACATCCACAGATTTAGGCCATTTATGCTCTTGAGAACAGGCTTGTAATTCTAAAGCAGAGCATTTTCCCTGTCCTTTCTTGCTATTCCAGTGTTCCTCTGTGTGTGTGTGTTTTGGTTTATTTTTACTCCTGATCACTATGAATAAATGCCTCAGATTGCCCAGGTGCAGGAGTTATCACTCACATAAATTCTGTGGCACCTGTGAAAGGGGCCAGTGTGTTGCATAGACTCATTTAGTATAATGTCCCTCGTGGTCGTTTCAACCTTTGGGATTGCAACTCTTTATACAGGGGTGTTCTTATTGTTCAACTGCCCAAGCCCTTATGTTCTTTTCTGATCTTCTAATATGTATGCTAATAGAGAAAAATGCAGGTCAGGATTAGTAAGTACTCCCAAAGACAAAGTGGGCTTTACTACGGGCTTCTTTCTCCCGATTCCGGTTTTTACTGTGCTTTTCCTTCTACTTAGTCTTCCATTTTTCATTTCATTTTTGACCACCACTGATTTCTAATTTTCTTGCCAACTTGCAATTTCTTTTGGAAAGTTTACTTAATTTTATACAGTTCACTTATTTTAAGTGTGAGACTCCTTCAGCTAAGAAATCTTTTCCACTATTTTGCCAGTATTAGCATCCCAGATAGTTTTAAAAATTGAATATACATAGAGAACCATTTTATGATAGTTGTGTTTAATGAGAAGGCAGGCTATTAATTAAATACAGAAAAACAGTGTTTTATTTTATGAGATCCTGTATTCTTAGTAGCCAATTTTGCTGTCAGGTCATACTACTAAGCCTCATCTGTAAGATGCGCTCCTTGCTTGGTCATAGATCTAGTTGTGGGCCAAAACTAATATTAACCTTTTAAAAAAGTATTATTAATGAAGGGTAGACTCAGTTTTTAAGTGTTTTCCAATTCTCTTTTGCATCTGCATATTCAGCAATACAAGGCAGCTTATTCTAGTCTCATCTTCTGTAAGTGTTCTGCTGAATACTTGTGTTTTCGTCTCAGGTGAAATTTCTGCCCATAACGTCACAAGTGTTATAATTTCTCTTACTCTATTAATGATGCACATTGCAATCACACTCAGGTTAGTGTTTGTAAAATATTCTAGTTCACTTACATGGGAATTTTTGCAGAAAAGACTTCTAAGATAAAATCATTTTATACAATTATATTTCTGTTTTTCTCCAGTGCCTTATAGTGCACCAGAAAATATTACTTACAAAAATATTTCCTCTGGAGAGATTGAGGTATCGTTTTTTCCTCCAACTAATCCGAATGGAATCATTCAAAAATATACCATTTATCTCAAGAGAAGTAATGGAAATGAGGAAAGAACTATAAACACAACATCTTTAACCCAGAATATTAAAGGTAAAAGAATATATTGAATGTTGGATATGTACATTTATATTGACAGTGTAGCCCGAAAAATACTAGCTTAATATTATGTTATGCACTATTTCTACACCAGATATGAGATTTTTTTAGTACAATAAGCTAGGAGTTTATTGGAAGTCACATAGAAGTGTTTTCTAGTCAATCCGTTTTCTCTGTATTGCTCTTGTATTATCTTGTATCTTACCTTCATAATGAGTTACTTTTGCCAAAGAATTACATTTTATTTAGTGTTTACTTTGGGAAGATTGTGGAATTGAGAGACACTTTATAGTCTAACTTTTGCATATTATATCTTTTAAGTGGTAGCTTATGTGGTTTCTTTCCATGCAGGACTGAAGAAATACACCCAATACATGATCGAGGTGTCTGCCAGCACGCACAAAGGGGAAGGAGTCCGGAGCGCACCAGTAAGCGTGCTGACTGAAGAAGACGGTAAATACAGTAGTACATACTGATAGATTTTCGTTCTGTAACGTTTCAAGAAATATAAATACAGACTGGAATATAATTGGAAGATTTCCCTCTCCCTCCCATCAGTTATGGACACTCCAACATCACAAAGATTTCACAGCGCTCCCGGAACAAGACGCTGGCCAAGATTTGCATTAAATAAAACCAGTTATAAAATGCCATTTTTAAATTTTTGCTTCTGAAGTCATCAGTCCTTTATAAGTTTCCATGGGTTATTATTAAAGTAAAAATTTCATTTGAATTGTTCGAACATTAACTGAGAAGCACAACTGTGCTTCTTCACTTCTGCGTGCATCAAAATGCATATGCTCGTACATTGTGGAGTATATTCTGTACACTGCAACTTTCAGATTTTTCTATGGCGTGAGGATTAGCTTATTAACGAATTCATGCTATTTTCTATGTTTCTCTACATAACTGGTCAAGGTGCTCTTCTCAAATGTTAGCAGACTTCACACTGAATATTTAAACCAACATTTTCCTAACCAGAATAAAATCCATTTTAACACTAGACTGCTTTATGTTGAACCTCACCAAATTATAGACATATACTGTGCTAAGAAAATGACTTTGAGGAGTGTATTTGGGAATCAGAATCTGGATTTCATGTTTTAAAATTTGTATATTTTGAAGCATTTAGTTTTTTCTTTAAAGAATACCTAGTGCCATAAATCTGGATGTATCGAAAGTTTTGGTGGAGTATTTTCCCTTCTTTCCTTCATTTCAGTATTGTCATCTTTGAGAGGGCATCTTTGGCTGTTCAGGGTCCGGAATCGCTCACTAAGGCAAAATGTAGATTAGATATCTGTAGAATGAGGAAAGCGTCTCTCTGCATTTCTCTTTCTAATCACAGAAGCAAAGCCTTTGGAAAGTTCTCCTCTCTTTGCAAATCTCTTCTCTTCTTTTACCTCCATCAAAGTATCTCACCAGAGCACCCTGCTGGCGTTCACCGGGCGCCTCAGTTGTGAAGGTGATGCCTCTGTGGGCACATCTGCTCTGTCACTGCCCCTCTTCGTGGTGCTTTCTGTGCGTCAGACTTGCCTGTATGAGTTTTCATTGTTCGATATCTAGATTCTCCTTGTTCTAAAAGTAAAAATTAACTTCATAAATAAATAAATACTTCCTCACAACTCAGTTGCTAAAGGATAAGGGAGGAGCTTAGCTACCTTTTGTTTCTTCCATATCTAAAATAAGGGGTCTTAAATCATTTTTTTAATTCTGAAGAAACTATTTTGCTGTGATACAACAGTTGAGGATTGTTATTCTAAATATTTTACCTAACTTACATATAAACTTTTCTTATTAATTTGCAGTAGCTTTTTTTTTACTGCTTATTCAATGCAGAAGAGCTAAATTCTCTTTATTTTTACCCTATTATATCAGAAGTACAAGTAGATCTTAAAGTGTCTTCTTGTTTTACAGGCTGTATTGTGTTGTTGTTTCCTTTGCAAACTAGTCAGTTCTGGAAACTCAGTAAACAGATTTTGATATTATTTTACATTGTAATGACACAGATGAAATTGAGGAATGCAGTTTTTATTGGTGAGGTCAGTCATGTTCACTGCTCTCCCAGCATTACACATATTACTTTCCCATTTTGTTGAATGAGTGATTATTTTCCTCCAATTCTTTGTATTGTTGAAATTATTTTATTGTGTAAATGATTTTCACTCTAATGAAATTTCTTTTTTATTAGAGGACAGCAGTTCACCAAAATGTACTTGAGCAGTAGGCGAGTCACTGTGACATACCCTTTCTTCTACTTTCTCATGAAATACTTTTTTCCATTGAGTCACAGAAACAGATGTTCTAACACCACCATGCAAAATCTTCTTTTATCATCTCATTTGAAAGTAAACAGTCATACTCTGGTGCCTGTGGGGAAAAGCACCAAACTTAATTCATTTACTGGGCAGTTTATCATCAAAAATTTTTGTGTATTTTCATTTTAACGTTGCATCTTAGCCATTTCCTATATATTTAATGAATACATTGATGCGTTATTTTATAACAACTTTGCAGCTCCTGATTCTCCCCCTCAAGACTTCTCTGTAAAACAGTTGTCTGGTGTCACGGTGAGGTTGTCATGGAAACCACCCCTGGAGCCAAATGGAATTATCCTCTATTACACAGTTTATGTCTGGTAAGAGTTTTCTTTCTGTTTTTTGGAAATAGTTCTGAGAACAAATATTAATCTGTAACATCATAGGAATGTAGTTTTTAATGCAGAATGTGATGCTACATTAAGAACCTGATTATTAATAAGGTATGTAATATCCTTTTATTAAGAAAGAAGTTTTCCTTATATGTAATGGTTCAAGCACAAATAATATAATTTTTGTAGTTAAAACAAAAAGGTATATTATGCATGATACTGTGTATGCTCTTAATAAGAAAACCTGATCAATTTATGAGATAACCATGTAATTTTAAACTCTTCTAATGCTTTACACAATATTCCACTGTCTTTTTAAGCTTATTTAAGCAAAATAATTTAAATTTAAATTTAAGAGGATTTCTTCAGAAATGTGTTAAGATCAATTTTCCATTGAAATATAAGGAGTATATGTAATTATATTTCTAATCACTTTTACCCTAACTACCACTTGCTCTTTGAATGTGAAAAAGATGAAATCCTATAATGTGTCTCATGTCAGTTAACAACATGGGTATACTGCTTCATGAAAATGTACTAGTTTAAAATCCTCCCTTTTATCTGATATATCTTCTTGACTCAGGGGAATGAAACTCCCAGCTGGGTAGATGTCCAAAACATCAAGTTTGTGTTCTCTAAAACTGAGAAATGAATTCTAGGAACAACAGAGGTTAAGAGTAGGAAGAATTTATTGAGAGAAAGAAAGCTTCTGTCTGACAGGGACAGAAGGGGGCCTGGAAAGTGGGTTGCCTACAAACCCTGCTTTTCAAGGGAGTTCTATTGAGCAAAGCCATGAGATCAGGCAGATGGGACAGAAGTAGAACCAACCAATAAGATTGCAAGTATAGTCACTTAGGTATTATTGATTCAATGGCAAACATAGGAAGGGTGTGAGGTGGGACAAAGCTGTGGTCAACCAATAAGTATGCAAGTATAGCTGGTAGGGTAACATTGATTAAATGGGGATCAAATGGGGAAACAGGCCATGGAGCAAGTGCACCAGGGTGGACAAGGACTTTCCCGGAAGGGCTGGGATAAGGAAGTTTGGGCCTCCACCCCAAGGTGATTGACGCCTGCTTAGAATACAATCACTGCTGCTCACCCCCAGGGGAAGTATAAGGGTGAGTAATTATTCTTTTTGAAGTCTGGTCCTCAGTGAATGAACCTCCAGCCACAGTTGTCTTCTGCAGTGACCTCTAGAGGGCCCAGGCCTGTCTTAACTGCCTACAATATTTCTACCTAACTCAGCGATAACACTCTTACAAGAACACATCAGTTAGGTAACGTATTTCTGAGTCAATTTTAAATATTTCAACTCAGAAAAAAACAGTTTACACAATCCTTTATAAAACATAGAAATTTCCTTCTGTCATCCTGAATTAGAAAGGTCAGCATCGAGTGAAAGGTCATATATTTTACATGTCTACTTTTCTTTTCTTTTCTAAATTAAGATTTTTCTCTTTAATCCCTGCTAAATCTTTTGCTTATTGCTATTTAGACTATAGTTCCTTGTGTCCTTAAATGACTGATTCCTAGTCATTTTTGCCTATAACTTGGAGTGTCATGAGCGATCTAGTAAAAGAAAGCCGTGGAAAGAAAGTAACCATTCCCCTATTCATCCATCCATCCATCCATCCATCCATCTGTCCATCCATCAGCGATATTGTTAGAGTACTTATAAATGTGTGAATGAGATTCATGTGACACTTCTGCCCTCAAGAAGCTTACATTTTAAAGAGAAGATTGAGTTATAAACCTATAAACAAACAAATGAAGAAAAGGGGATTACTTCAATGGGATGTTCCAGGAAATATGACAAGGAGGTTCTTTTCATCTGATAATCTGCTGAGAGGAAGTTTCCAAGAGGAGAGTAAACCACATCAGCTTGGTGGGGAAACACAACTTGTCTTTCTTACAACCAGAGAGGTCAGTGTGGGTGAAGGTTAGGGAACCAGTGAAGAGTAATATCGGGGTAAGCAGTCCAAAACTCGCAAGACAAGCCATGGTAAGACTGAAGAATTTCTTAATTCTTTAATGAAAACTTTCTTCTTATTTCATTGTTTTTGTTTTTCGGAGACAAGGTCTCACTATGCAGCTCAGATTGGCCTTGGGTTCCCTCTGTAGCCCAGGGGATCCTCCACTTCTTGATCTTCCTGCCTCAGTGCAACATTACACACAGGTATCACCTCCTTAGTGTTAGCATTACACACGTATTCCACCAGGCCTGGTTAGGAATTTAATTTTTATTTCAACTAAATAAGAGTTAATGGAAGCATTTTAAGCACTTTGGTTTATTTATAGAGAATAAACTATAGGGGCAGAAGTTTTAGCCCGGTGTCTTAGTCACTTTGTTATTACTAGAACAAAATACCAAAGTCCACAACTTAAAGGAGGAGAGGTTATTTTGGTTCATAGTTTTGGTCTGTGATCGGCCAGCTTCACCACAGAAGCAGCTTTGTATGAAACATGACTTTTTATTTTCGGTAACTTGTTTCTTGTGCCTTGTTTTGGTGATAATGGGGATTATGAAGGTATTTGTTGAAAGTAATTCATTTTGTTTCCTCATTTCCTCTGGCTTTACTTCAATCATTCTTTGGTAAAAACTCAATCAGTTCAAAGCTCAATTCTTGATTTAATGCATTTACTCTCCATCTTTGAGATGTAACCCTCTTTACGCCTCTTTTCCAAGGTGGGTATGGCAGACGAAAAGCTGCACACATCATGGCGGCCACGAAGGAGGGAGAGGGCGGAGCCATGCAGAGGCCCCCTCTTTCAGTTACCTGCTCTTTGGATCAGGTTCCAGCTCCTGGCAGCTCATTTAGCTCCTAAATTCCTCAGTGCATTATCCACTCATGAATGTAATGCTCCAAGGACGCAGTCACCCCCAAAAGCTCTCCTCTTAACACGTAAGAATCGTAGGGGACATTCCAGATCTATACCATAACACAAGGCTGCCAGGGAAAGGGCCATGTTAGTAGCCTGGGTGTGAGACGACACTGGCCTTAGAGGAGAGGAGTGGGCGGGTTTCAGCTACATTGAGGAAGAGCTGACAGGACTTGGCAGTGGATTAGCTATAGGGATTTAAAGAAAGAAGAAATGGAAAAATGATCTCTTAGTCAAAGTCAATAACTCCTAGATTTCTTATGTCACTTACTAAATCAGAACAAAACTTCAATGAAACGGGTTAATGGAAAGTGAGAACAATTAATGTTGCACTTACATCTTTGCAGCATCTCTCTGACAGAGGTTTCTTGCCCCACCTCGACAGAACAGTTTTATTCCGCATAGCCTAGTCAACTTCTCTTCCGAGAGCCTCAGATTGTTCCTGGGATAGTGTGTCACATACACTTGGCGAGGGAGTCCCCTAAGGGATGCTGCTCACTTGTTCTGTTTCTGTGACCTGTAATGTTCTAGAGGAGCCTCCTACTCTAGGACGAGAGCTAGGGTTCTCATTGCCTGTTCTCACTTCTGAGTGTATTAGTGGGGATTTCTTCTGGAAAAGTAAGAAGCGGCACTGATGTTTTATATTCGTAGGGATCCAGCAAAGCTAAAATTATATGTGTAACATTTCAGATCTTGTGTAAAACATGACTTTTTAATCTTCTGTAAGTTGCTTTTTGTGAATATAGTTGGCATTGTGAAGGTTCCTGTTGGAGGTGATTCATTCATTTCTCATTCACTCTGTTTTTACCTCACTCTTTCATTGGTAAATATTCAATCAATTCAAAGATCATTTCTCCAGTTATGCTTTTCTCTTGCATCTTTAAAGAATTATCCCTTTGGGAGGAATATTTCTCTCTTTAGGTACACGGGAAGCCCAGTGAAAGTAAGGTGAGAGAATCTTAAATTCGTGACACTATGAGTCATCTAACCTGACCCTCTGGGGGAATTATTCTGTCATTGATTTGAGGGCATAGTTGTTGTTTTTGAGTTCCCTAGTTTCTATTTTATCCTTTGTCCAGTGTCAAAGCTTACTCATGTTACCTGGGTCTCCTGGTTTTTCCATTTTGACCTAAGTTTAAACCATTTTCTCTCTCACAGTCTGTGGCGTGCAGGGTTTCACGTTATTTCCTTCCTCCTCTTGCTTTGCACAATCTGCTAGAGTAGCTCTTAGATCTTGCTTGACAGGGCGCCATACTGAGCAAATGTTTTTAAGGAGTTTGCTATTTTCCTTCATCCTGAGAAGGGACAAACATCTTTACCCTGAGCAAATCCTCTTTTCCCTGAGCTTCCCTTCCAGACCTATTTGGGTATTTTCATTGTTCCAGCCTCACCCTAAGATCCTAGGACCCTCCACGAGAATTAGTTTACCTTTGCTTTTCTTTTTGTCTTTCCTTGTAGCGCAGAATTTTTTCTTCTTTTTTGCTAATGAAAATGACTTTTTTTATTCTTGACTGATTTTTTCTTTTTCTCAATCAATGGAATTACCCTTCCTTTTTACACCATGACTTAATTATAAAAGTATAGTCTGAGATCATTTAGGATATATTCCTCATGTCCAAACAGAATGTAGAAAATACTTCTGTTTCAACAAAATTCAGCATTGTTTTATGCACACACTCACACATATAATTCATGCACATACACACAGATGGGTACTGATTACTTCTAGATCTATGCTATTAATTGCAGTACTGCAGTGCTTAGCACAGAGAATTACGATTCAGTAATTAATTGAAAATTATTGTTTGTGGAGTGGAAAAATGAATGAGGAATGTATTTTAAGAATTAAAAGCTGAATTTCTTTTCCTCTTCCCTTTTCTACCATAAGAATAGTATGTATCCACTTTCAGGCAGTGTGACTCACATCTGCAGTGGAAATGAAATGATTACATATTAAATCCTATGAACTCCTTCACGGAAAAGAACGCATGACAGAGAGAAGTGATAGGATTAGATCACATAAAGAAATGAAAGGAGACATATTGAGAAATATTATCTATAACACACTGAAGCATGTATAAATGATAATGCAGTATATATGGAGATGTTGTTAAGTTTCCAGCATCTTTGTACTAAGCCACTTGTTGGAAGCATTAACCAGTATTGAGAAGCAAATGGTCATCCATAATTCTGGATTCTTTCATTAGTGATTACTCATGCTTTTTAGTGACTCCTGCTTTAATCAGTTTTGCTGGGAGGATAAAAGGCGTGGATCATAATAATGCCTGAGTTGGAGTCACTGCGAAATGAGATTGAAACTTGGCTTTTCTGATCAATTATCTGGGTGGTTCCATTAAAAAAATACTGAATAAATGATGATTATCATATTAACAGGGTCCCTGTTTCAGTGTGCATATTTCTGTCATAATCTGGGTTTCCATTATTTTAGCTGCTCCAATAATTACAAGTTCTTGTAAAGCCATTTACTTGGAGTTTTTCACTTTCACAGTGCAGGCTATTACGTTTGCTATACTGAGTCACATCTCTGTCATGCGTTCTTTTCCATGAAGGAGTTCATGGGATTTAATATGTAATCGTTTCATTTCCACTGCAGATGTGAGTCACACTTACTTTATAGATAAGGTTTTCAGAATTCTGTCTTAATCCATTGCATTTTGCACTTCAAAATGAGTTTTTCTTCTATAGTTTACTTTGTGTAATATGTTTTTCACCTATCAATGTGGTAAAGTAGCATTTCTTACTTACATTGATAAACTATATGTTTTTAAATGATGCAAAGTTCTTGCATTCTGGGAGAACCACTATCAAAAGAATGGATTTTTAATAGAGCTCTGGAAGTTTATTCTTCTAATATTCAGGAATAATGTCCTAGTAAGCTTATGTAAATGTAAAGCATATTCATTTATTGTGCTTTTATTTCAATTTGGGTTCATGTACCGATTTTGCTTTTACATGTGTTGATAAAAAGTAACAGTTCTTCAACCCCAAACTACAATGTCTAATCCTCTTTGTTTCTTGAGTATAATGGCCCACAAGAAAAGTCAGATCAGATGGAGTGGGCAGGCCAGTTACATGGTGTTTTCAGGACAAAAGAAAAAGTTTGGGTTTTATTGAAAGTACAGTGGAAAGCCTTTGGAATATTTTTCCCCAGGGCTGTAATCTTTGTCTGTGAAGTTTGAATAAAATATGAAAATGTAATACAGTACTGAGAGTTAGTTAGTTCATGCATATCATTCTATCTTTATCTCTTTGTCTCTACCTCCCATTAGTTTGTAACTAAATTGGTTCAGCTGCTTCCTTCATAAGCAGTGTGGATACTACAAAAATGGTGGGAGTTGTATGCCACTGATATTACTGCAACAAAGACCTGATTCCTAGAAAACCTTAGTTAGTTTTGTAAAAATCTCATCCCACTTCTATTTTCTTATTTAATAAGAACCTTCTCATTAGATAGTACACTCTAGGAGAATAGGGACTCTGTTCTACCACAAGGTACTGATTCTACTGGTCATATGGATAGCATTCAGTACAATTTTTAAGTAAAAATTAGGCTATCTGGATATGTCCTGGTTTGGGCAATCAATTTTCATTTAATGTCCCTGATGTTTGGGGTTTCCACAGTGATACACCTCATCTGTGATTAATGTGACATATGGATCTCCACATGAGAATCATAATCTATGGAGAGAGGATATGAATTGGAACCCAGAACTATCCCATCTCAGGGCAGCAGGCTATTTACAGAATTAATGATTATGGAGAGTCTAGTTTGAGAGTTAATGCTCCGCTTTGAGGAAACCAGGTTGAAGAATTAGTTTCATATCATGGAACTTTAAAACCTTTCTTAAAATGCAAGTGGGCATATTAATCTAAGTACTGGTAGTGTGGGTTCAGAGCAGAGATGTGAAAACAGAATTAATTTTCTCCCCAAATATATGGTTAAATAAAAGTGATATCACAGAAAATTAAGATCGAATACATTCTGTATATGATCTGCTGTAGCTTCTACTTGTTCAAAGCCAGGAATAGCAGGTAAATCTAGGAGTTTTCTTATTCTACTTTTTCGTAAAAAACACTTATTGTTGCTTTTTATTCTAACTGAAGAGAAGATTGTTGAAAATTTTGTTCTCCAGTGAGAACCAAAAGTAACAATATTTCAAATTTAAGCATAGAGACAAGAAAGATCTTGTATTTAAAAAGGTTTAAAGCATAGACTTAAGGTTGGTATCATTTAATTGAATTATAGGGTCTGAACTAGGACTCTTTCTGAGAAATAAAGTGATGGGCATTTAGTATTTTTCAAAGTCTTGTTAAGGAAAAATGAATGTGATGATTATATATTTGGAATTTTTGGAAAAAGAAGAAAATAACTTTCATAAAGTTGAAAGGGCATGGATTTGGTTGAACAAACTTGGATTTGGGGATTTTTTTCAGCTTTTCCATATTTATGATTATAATTTAAAAGCTTTTACTAACATACAATCTGCCTCTGATTATATTCTTAAAATTTGCTCCATATGAAATATTTTGCATCCCCTTAGCTTGTTAAGAACATTTTTGTTGCAACTGCCCTTGACAAATTTAGGAAGGAAAAGTTATCTTTATTACTTCTCAGTTAAATATGTAAAAAGGTATTTTTAAGCATAAGGTTAACTTATGATTTAATTTATTGAAATATTACCAGTTTAATCTTCTAGTAGAAAAGTGTTTTGAACATTATACTTTCAAAATTCTGTAAAATAATCATTAACATTCTATGCATTTGAATACAATTAAATTTTGGCCAAAGGTATTTGTTAGTATTCTATATTCATTTCCCGAAACACATCTTTGATGTAGTAAAAACTGTATTCCAATGTGGAGCTCCTGGTGCTTTATTTTTAATTTTTTTTTTTTTTTTTTTTTTTTTTTTGCGGTACTGGGGATTGAACTCAGGACCCTGCGCTTGCTAGGCAAGCACTTATTCCACTGAGCTATATCCCCAGCCCCTCCTGGTGCTTTAAAGTATCAGGTGGTATATTTTAGTCTTCACTTGCACAAGAGTAGAAAAATCTTCAAGCACGGATACATGAAGGAATTAAAAATTACCCACTTAATGAGATATAACGCAATTCAATATGAAAATTAAATTATCATAATTTTAAAAGGGGAGAGGACAAAGTGGAGTTCGAAAGCAATTAGGGGTGTGGATGTAGGGAAAGAGGAAAAGTACAATTTAAGACAGAAAAAGGCAAATAATGACTCCTATTTAAAATTAAAAGCTGAGAGCATATTTTGAACAATTTTATCATAATAAATTTTAAGAAAATAAAAGTTAATTAACAGCTATGTTAATTTAAGGTCTCATTTTCTGAAGTGTTTGGCTTACATTTTTGAATCATACTGGGGTGGTATCTTGTGCCTGTGTATCAGCAAAACCCCTTGAAGCCAAGGGTTGTACCTTTCCTATTCCTTTCACAGAGTAAGGTAAAGTATACATTTTAGTCACTCAGTAAATACCTGTCAAACTAAGGGAAGATGCTACCCTCAAGTCCTTCTTTTTCCAGCCCCACTAAGCTGTAAGCAACCCAGGCAGATATTTTACTGTTTGTTCAATTTTCTCTTATTCTCCTCAGAAATTATCCCATTTTGTCCTCTCTGTCCTCAGACCCATTGCAAAATTCATCAGCTGAAAATTGAGGTGATTATCTCAAAAATTTTATTGCCTCAACTTCTTGCCTCCAGACCAGTTCACTCATTCGCCTCTTTATCCTTCGCATCATTTCTCAGGGGATAAAAATCTCTCTCGTTGTTTTCTGGATTCCGATTCCCTGTATCTGCTCCAAGATCATGGTTTATGAGTGTATACTTCATTATTTTTGACCTCATTCTCTTTAATGGCTTTTTTGTTTACTTTTATCAATGTGCTTTTCTACTAAGGACATATAAACCACAAAGTGAAACCCAGCCAGTCACCCACCCAAATGAAAACAGTGACAATAACAATTATAAGAACAACAAAGTTTGCTGGTGATTTCTAGCTAAAATGTGGAAGCAACCCAAGTGCCCATCCACAGAAGACTGGATTAAAAAATTGTGGCATTTTTTATATAATGGAATATTATTCAGCTATAAAGAAAGACAGTTTTGGGAACTTTGTAGGCAAGTGGACAAAACTGGAGTCCATACTCATAAGTGAAATAAATCAGCGATACATGTGCAGGCAACGTATTGTATCACTGGTGTAAGAACCCGAGGGTGGGAATATAAACTAAGAGTCATGAAGGAAATCTGTTCAAAAA
>PVLD010000639.1:81959-94468 GCA_004027595.1 Dinomys branickii | reverse complement strand
GTCGTGTATATCTGTATGTGTTATCCTGAACACACACTTCGAAGATATCAATATGTAAAGCAGCAACAAGCAGTGTTTTTTTTTGTTGTTGATGTTGTTGCTGTTGTTGTTGTATGCCTGTTTTGTTTCTTGTCTTTGGATTTTTGGTATTTGTGTTTTTTCTGTTGTTGAGAGGATTAACTGTCTGACTAAATTTGCATGTCTGTATATGGGTTCATACATTTACAATTCGAAGATATCAATGGATAAAGCAATAACCACTGTTGAGACCATATCACCTTGTCTATAGATTAGTTGTGATTGTACTGTTTTTTTATGATAATTGGTGTCTGTTTGTCAATATGTTTTTGTACTTTTATGTTTCTAAAATAAAAAAAAAAAAGAACAACAAAGGAATGTCCTACTCGGCTCCAGCCTATCTCAGAAACTCCAGAAGGGCTTTAAGAATGTACAAATTTTCATGCCTTGCCATTTTGTAGCTGTTTAAACCATAACCACTCATATTTAAATACTAGTAACCTGCACAGAGTAATTATTCCAAAGGAAGCTGCAATACAGAAGTTTCATTATAAAGTGGGAAAATCGGTGAACATCACTGGTTCATAAGGAAGAAAGTGACTTGATAATCAGGTAAATGAATGTCAACATTCTGTATTTTGTGTATCTGGAGTGAAAGGACTAACTTAGAATATCTAGATAACTACAGGTTAAAATTTTGAAAGTAAATTCATAGAAACAGTCTATTTATTATTAGGTTAGATTACTCACATGAAAAAAATGTCAGGTGATAAAGATTAGAATTAAGACCATGACCTTTTACAGAATTTCAAACCTTGTCTATAAGACAATGCATATTCATAGTGAGGAAAATAGGAAAATTTGTTTAAACCTTCCCATATGATTTTAATAATCAACAATTGTTCATAGGTAATTTTGCTTATCATGGAATTGATATGAAAGATGAATAAAGAATTTGATAAGCCAAAGAAACTGCTGTTCTGCTGTAGAATTTCCTGTATGACCTAGATATCAAAATATGGTCAGTTTCTTGAAAAAAATAACTAAGAAATAGTTTCATCTCAAAGTGCATGATAATCTCAGCCTGCGACATTTTCTTGGTATTATTCATGAGTGAAGATTTTAAAAAATGCAATTTGTGTTGCCTGAGAATAATTTCAAAGTTTTGATTTCCTAAGTTTAAATAAGCTTTATTAAATTACTCTGTTAGTTTTTAAAATTTTAATGTTAAAAGAATGAAAACATATTAATAAACACATTTACAAAGTAGCACAGAAACAATACATAGCATTTCAGACAAGGTGATAGGAAATTAACAATGATTGTTGTATTACATATTGGTGTCTTCAAATTGATTACTTAGATTTAGAATGAAATCAGTGAAATGATTACACCAAGATTGAATTAAAATGTACTTAAATTTTCTTACCAGTTTTTAAATTGGCTGATGTTGAAAGTTATTTATTTTAAGTTATGTATTATGTAGCATTTAGATTCCTTCTATTTCCAAACAGTTTATATGACTCTGGTTATGCAAGAGTTTGGTCTCATTTCCGGGGAGTGCTTCACTTTTCCTGTCCTTGTCCTATTCAATTCCCTACTTCAATCTTAAATCTTAGAGGTGAGCTTTCTAATGAGCACTTTCCTGCATTTGTGGGGCTAGGCTTCATTCTTTTCTCTATTTGTCTGTAATTAATTTAGTGTCACATACCTGTTTCTTTTTCTGTTCTTTTATCTTCTGTGGAAAAGGTTTGTGATCCTTGTCTTTAAAGATTTCATATCATTATGAATAGTTTTATAATTGTTTGTCTCTATTTTGGGGATAAGGTCTATATCTTACTCATATTGATACCTAACATAAGGCAGACACAAGATGGATGTTAAGCACGTTTTGCTGAATTAGGCAGAATATTGACTTCGTGATATCATCTCTAACTTCAAAAGGTATAGAGAAAGCAGTGTGGTTTTCCACACTGTGGAAGAACAATCCTCTCTAATTCAGACATACACTGGCCAACATTTAAAACACTACAATGGAAGAGAAAAGAAATTGTGTGGATGAATTATTTTTATAAGTGAGCTACAAATGATCAATAAACACAGAGAGGACACTGCTTCTTATTCATGATCAATAGTGTCCATACTAAAATTAGATATTTTTCTTAATTAGACTTGCAGAAATTAAGAAGATTCATAGTATCCAGGCTAGTATGAGACTGCCAAAACAAGCACTCTTACATATTGTTAATGTGATCTTAGATAATAATAACTTAAAATTTGGAATGGAAAATATTTTGGAGTTATAATCATTAAATTAAAAAAGTATTCAACCCATTTGTCTTAACAGCTATGCAATTAGCTAGTAGAAATAAAAGTACCATTATGAAAAGTTATCTGGCTAGGGATAATTACTGATTCTCTGTTAAGAATAGCTACAGAAGAGGAGAAAAGTCCTCAATGGTAATTCATAGAATAATGGCTGACTATGATACATCCAACATATGAAACTATAAAGATCTAATGATATATAGTCTTATATTAATTTAAGAGGAAAAATCAAGTTACAGAACACCAAATATTTTATATATGGAAGGAAAAAATCTTAATGGAACTCATAAAATTCTGCTATAATAGTTTAAGCAGAAAAACAGTGACTTCAAAACTAAACCAGCAAATACCAAGGCATGTCACAGCTGGATTTCTTACACAGACAAGGGAGTAACCCCTACATTCATGGGATGGCTCCTTGGAGGCCAGAGGTCTCACTCTGTAGCCCAAGGATTGATGTTTCATTTCACCGATCTCGTAACCACTACTAGATGTGAGGAACATGGAGTTAGAACTTCAGTGAATTTTATTTCTCTTTCTTTCTCCCTTCCTGTCAGTTCTCAGTTTTATCCTGTACATACCTGAAAGACATTCTGAAGCTTTCATTTAAAGTTTATTCATGCTCAGATACTTCTCTATATTACTCATGAAGATATCAACCATAATCCCAAACTCCAAAAGAAAAACAAGCCCAAAATACATGATGCATATTAGTATCTGAAAAATTTTATGATAGCACATTTTATCTTTTATGGTAAGTGTTTTATCTATATATGTTAACTGAATTAGATTACTGAGATTTTTATTAAGATAATTTATAAAGACAGTCTTCTTACTGAAATATGAGACAAAATTTACCTTTGATGTGCATTTTCCAGGTAATTATTTTGATTCTGCATTACCTATGGAGAAAATCTGGGTTATTCTTATCGTGTACATACTTATCTGAAAGGTTTGGCAGTGAGGATTAGGGCAAGAAGGCCATGATGCAAGGCGGCAGTGAAAAATGTGCTTGAGAAGTAGTTTTCAAAGTAGGCATAATACAATTGATTCTTTCTTGTATTCACAGCTTTAGATCTCTGAACTGCATTAGCTCTTGTATAGTGTGATGGCTGTCCTACGACTGACAGATTTATGGAATTGGGTAACGTTTCTACAACAGGGGTCTTTTTCTGAGCCGAATAGACACAGCATTAGGAGTTTTAAAGGCTTCTCTTCTGTGATATGAGGGAAGTTAAGAAAATTATCCCCATTGCTTCTGAAAGAAAATGTCTATTGAAACTGTTTCAGATTGTTGAATAGCTTAGATCAGTAGTGGTGAACCTATGGCATGTGTGTAGCAGCAGGTTGCATGTCACCACTTGCAAGCACTAAACGTTCACCATCACTGGGCTACGTAATCCCAGGTGTCTCCAGTTGCATAATGTGAATCCGTACTTTTCTGACTACAGTAAACTATGCAATTATTTTTCAAATAACAGTACCTGTATTTATATTTGGAGTAAACTGGCACTTCTGTAATCATAAAACTGTAAATGAAATTTATCTCTTTATAGATATTCTTAATTCAAATAAAATCTATTATTCCTTCCATGATTCAAGGATTCAGATATGTCAGTGGTAAGGAAAGAACATTTCTGTTCAATGGAGATACCCATTTGCTTACTTCTTGGGAGCCTTGTGTGTGTGTGTTTTCTATTTTTATTTTATTTTATTTTTTGAGCCTTTGTTTTTAAGGAAGAAAAATATGAGATTACATGAGATATTCCTTTTTTTTTGTGATACGAATCATACTACCTCATCTAAATAGCTTGATAATTTTCTTGTTTAAAAATCTAAATATCTTGGTAAATGCTTTTAGCATTGCTACATACATTTTTTTCTTTGGTTTTATATATTAGTTTTCCAAAATTATTGAAACTGGAGTAAAATGACTGAAATTAAAAGATTTGGATGCAATATAACTTGCAATATTTTTTTTCTTTTCACTCACCCCCCCTTGAAATTTTGCTACTTACCTGTAGAATTTTGAGTCAACATTTATTTTGTTTGTTTTCTGTTTCTGGAGTGACATTTACAAATATTTCAAAGACTATGCCTGAGTGAGGATGTGAGCCCTATTACCTTCTTTTCAGCATGATACATATACATTGTTTTCAAAATAATTTCTGTTCAATAAGTGAAGGATACTCATAGATTACTTAAATTTAGATGTTCCTATTCAATATTTACTCTTTCTTTGGTTTGGTCTGACAAAAATGCCACTTTTATAAATGTATAAAATGGGTTTGTTTGATGAAAGAATAGTATAAATAAGACTTTAGAAGAGCCACCTCTTAGAAGAACAAATATTTGACCAACTAAGGCATCAGTATAAAAAGCAATGCTATAATTAATTTGAGTAAAAAATGTTAGAGAACCATTAAAATTGACCCAAGGAAACCATAATTATGGACTCTTATTAAAACAAGATATACTGAAGATACTTCAAAGAAAATGACATTAATTCATTAAAGTAATCTGAAAGTCACTATTTTCAGTCTTTTAAGAAAGGGACATTTTTATCTTACTAATCTAGATTAAGTTTTGGGCTATACATGTTGCTTATTTTTAATGTACTGATGCCCATAAATGACATGGTCATTTTCAATTCGTAAGTTAGTTATACAGATAACATCCTTTTTTCTCTCTTAGGGATAGATCATCATTAAAGACAGTTAATGCAACTGAAACATCATTAGAGTTTTCTGATTTGGACTATAACGTTGACTATAGTGCTTACGTAACAACTAGCACTAGATTTGGTGATGGGAAAGTAAGAAGCAGTATCCTAAACTTTCGAACCCCCGAGGGAGGTGAGTTCCTATGGATGTAAGCCAATTTGAAACATAGTCTACTTAGGAAGTACCAAAGAGCAAAAGGCATGATTAAGCCTTTAAACTATATCTGCTTTCTAGTTCATTGATGGAGAAAACAAGCTAATCTTTCTGTGCCTCAATTTTGCTTGTGTAACATAGAGAAAAATATCTATTTTGTAGGGCTCTTATGATGATTAAATAAATTTATATTTATAAATGTATTCTACACTATATTTACTTGACAGATAATAAGAATTTTGTATACATTAAAAGAAACAAAATAAAATACATGAAGTCAGCTCTGCTTGCCTTTGACGTTTATTATGTACTTTCAGAATTGTATGTTAAAATTCTGCTTTGCTTATGCTATTTTGGGAATTTGTTGTACTGTTGTTTTCAAAATCAGAGCAGTGGATATGTTTCAGAGCCAGGGTGGTAATTTATGACTGAAATGTCCTCTCTTGAATATTGCTTTGGGGGAGTAATAGAGAAATGGGTGAGTGTGTCTTATGTATTTCATTTCTGAAATCTAGATATAATTTCTAATTTAAGCTTGTTTTGAAAAACAATTATCAGTTTAACTTATCAAATTTATGTAGGAATTAGACATTTCAGACATTACTTGAGACTGTAATTTGAGTTTCTTCTTAACTCTGTTTCATAGCACCCAGTGACCCTCCAAAAGATGTCCATTATGTAAACCTTAGTTCAACGTCAATAATTCTCTTTTGGACGCCTCCTTCAAAGCCCAATGGAGTTATACAATATTATTCTGTCTACTACAGAAATACTTCAGGAACTTTCATGCAGGTAAGACCTAAATTTCCTCTTACTACATTTTTTACATTCTTAGCTTAAATAATACATAGTACAAATTTCTAAATGACAGAAGACATTTTTTATGTCTATTGATAACTGTGCACAGACATTCCGCAAAATTCACAATGGCAACAAAAATGTGATGGAGTAATGTCAGATGCATTTTAATCTTCTTTTTCATATAACACACACACACACACACACACACACACACACACACACACACACAGAACTTCTGTGCCAGCTCCATTTTTACTAAGAACAATGAAGTTGCCCCTTATTTAAAGTGAAGGTAGCCCTCGCTTCTACTTCCTCCAAGAGCTGTTCTCTGGAATATTAATTGTTTCATTTATTCTCAAATTTATTGCTTGGCTAAAAATACCATTGGATTTATTTGTGCATGATACAAATAGTTTTGGTGTTGGGATATGTTTGTGTATTTTCTTTAATTAAAAATTTTTTGATTATTGGCCAGAGGGGTTGTTATTGTCACCATAACAATGGACATTATTATTGTCAGTAGCAGCCACAATGAAGATAACTGGGAACATGGTTATTTGATTTGTGATATGGGAGGCTCTATGCCTACCCAGTCTGCAGATAGACATTACCTGTTATGTGAATGGTAATGCTTATTAAATTAAAAGTAATTGAAATGCATTTCACTTGGATAAATATCTTCAATTTTTCAGCAAAAGTATATAATTTTACCAAATTAAATTTTCACAAAATTCTAATACATAGGAAAAACAAAATTTGACTGGTGGTTATTAAAATAAAATTGAGGAGAATTAGAATATGAGTTGGAAAACGGATTTAGGATAAATAAAGCAATTTACAAAATACATACTTTACTACTGCCAGAAGCTATTGACTACATGTGGATTGTGAATTTGGCAATTGTTATTTCTTTGTGTCTTTTTAAGCAAAACCAAAATAGAGATAAATCTTCATACTTCTGAGTTGCCTGATCACACCTGTGAGTGACAGCCCGAAAGTCACTACTCTCAGCTGTGATGATCTGGAGATGAAGGCAAGCTCGCTTTAGTGCCCTGTAGTGTAGTGTGGGCTAATGTGCAGGGTAAGGGAAGAACTTTGCAGGTTGCCAAAGGCAGAGCCTAGCAGAGAAAGTGCGAAGGGTGGTTTAGGTCAGTAGTGGGAAACTTGAGAGGTTTCAGTGACAGCAGACAGCCTGTTTCTGCCTGAATGCCATAGGTTCCCACCACTCCCTCTGAAAGCGGGATTGTGTAAGTGTAACTATTTAAAACTATGTGCCATGAAAGAAAACTTTACCAAACACCTGAAAATGTATAGATATGGGCACAGAAGTTTTAAAATAAAACATGTTAAGAGCAGTAGGAAACAGGAGAGTCTGGTTTGCTTCTTCTCTATACATCAAATAGATTTTGCTGTTTTTTCTGCTGTTTGTGAAAGAAAAATGGAGATTTGCAAGAGAATTTAGTTCTCTGTACATTGTTGTTTAAAAAATTAACAATATTTCATTATACCATAAACAGAATTCAAATTACAGATTTTTCTTCTTTTCTTTTATTGGAACGTGTTTTTAGGACATAACAGTTAAGTTGATTGTGGGGCATTAGTACATGTACATGGCATTTCTTAATTCCTATTTTTTAAACCTGTTTCCCATCCTTCCTTTCCCCTCTGCCACTGCAGCTTTTACAGCCCTTCAGTTACAGCTGGCCTCTCTCTCTCTCTGTCTCTGTCTCTGTCTCTCTCTCTCTCTCTCTCTCTCTCTCTGTCTCTGTCTCTCTCTCTCTCTCTATATATATATGTGCTTGTTGTACATGGACGCATTTAATAAAAGTCACTGCAAGTGGTTTCTATACTCTGAATCTTAGCAGTGTGGTTTTGCCTCTGTACAATTTAATTATGGCTTGTACATGATTACATCTTCATTCTCCTTTGCCACATCCAGATAACCAAGTGTGAGCATCTAACTAGTTTCCACATGATCTTCTAAACTTCCTAATTCAACCTGGGTATATAACATGATCCCATTCGATATTCATCTGTCTTAGAATATGCTACCTTTTAAATAATCGCAAGAATGCTTTTAAGTGTGACAGCTGCAAGAAGGCGCAGACTAGCCATGTTAAAACCTTTCAAACTATAGTCTCATATTGCTCGATGTTCATTCGCACTGTAATGTGTTCTTAAAGTTACTGTTAAAAATAGCACCAGTGTCTTTTGATTTTCTGTGTTGGCCTGGTAGACTGGAAGACGTTCTCAGAGTGAAAACCTTGCAGCTGAATGGGTGCATAGCTTTGTTCATTGCCCTTCTCTTCTTCCTACAGAACACTGCAGAATATCCCGGGCCTAGCGTGTTACACTCCATACCCTATTTCAGATTTCTCTTATTTTAACTCCCTTATATCATAGCGCACACCTTGAAATAAAGGCCAGGGCTGGGGATATAGCTCAGTGGAATAAGCACTTGACTAGCAAGCGCAGGGTCCTGAGTTCGATCCCCAGTACCGCAAAAAAAAAAAAAAAAAAAAAAAAGAAATAAAGGCCAGTGACCTTTATCTTTCCTTTCTCTGATGAGTGCCATGCATAGGTTTAATGCTCAGTAAATATTTCAATCAACCTTCCTCATAAAATTCTTATAATAGACCACTATTTAATACCAAGTTATAATTTTGGAGCATTCAATTATGGAGTCACCTTTTCTTCTTATCTTCATAAATTTAATCTCTTTGGCTCCTTGGCAATGTGTCTTATTTCCTACAGTTTTCACACATTTTCTTTTGTGTAGGATATTAGCTCTCCCACGCTTTTAAATTTTACCAGCTTATGTCATGTCACCTCAGTGTGATAGAACATTGTATGTCTTAGATTTCAAAAAGTGCTAAATGAGTTTTGGTTGATTAACCAAGTTTGAAAACTTTTACTAAATGCCATCTGACTGTGTTTATATAAGCAAAAGAGTAACTTTAGATAATTTGGGCCAAAAGACATTATTAGGCAAAAATACATGGATGAGTGAAATAAAGGACTAAAAATGGAGATAGGCTATATACATCATGTATAGGCAACTGCTCCAATCGAGTGCAACCGTCGTGTGCTGCAAATACACACCATTACACAATGGCTGGCCATGGAGTTCAGTGGTCAAGAGAAGAGCCCTGGGTTCAGTCCTCAGTCCCGAAAAAGAGTCAAAATGGTAACAGATTTCATTTCATTAAAGAAAAGGCACACAGAGACTGCAATTTAAATATTTAGAGATCTTGATTGCAAGTATATTTGTGAGTTCCCAATGGAAAAAAAATCAATCTGTCTTTAGCTTAATGAGGACATATCATTTTTCAAAATGAAATAGCTATACTAAAATGTTCTTCTCAGATTACGTAATTTATGATTACTAGAATTCCAGCTACATTAGTTACTTTGGAAATCTCTCCCAAGTCTTTACCTGTTTATGATCTGTTTAATAGCCTTTATTTTTATTAATTTTTGCCTCAAAATTCTTTACCTTTTAAGAAGCACAATGCTCATAAAATTTGTCCTACATAACATTTTTCTGGACCACTGATAGCTTTCCTTCCTTCTTTCCTCTTTCTTTCTTTTCTTCTTTCCTCTTCCTTTCTCCATCCTCCCCTCCCTCCCTCCTTCCTTCCCTCCCTCCTTCCTTCCTTCCTTTCTTCCTTGCTTCCTTCCTGTCTCTGCCTCTGTCTCTCTCTCCCTCCCTCCCTCCTTTGCTTTTCTTCCCTTTTTTTGTGGTATTGGGGATTGAATCTTGGGCCTTCCCATTAAACTACCTCCCCTACCCCCAGCTATTTTAGTTTTTTATTTTGAGACAGGATCTCACTGAGTTGATAAGCTGCCCAGGCTGAGTTTAAACATATAATCCTCTTGCCTCAGTCTCTCAGAGGGCTGGGGTTACAAGTGTGTGTCACCACTCCCCTCTCACTGGTAGGTGTTAAAGCTAAGACTTGAGATACACAGTTACCATTATAATGATCAATATAATATTATAAAAGTAAAATATTTATTGATTTCTTTAATAAACTTGTTATCTGCTAAATCATCCACATAGTAGCAATTACTCCTGGCTGAATTCAAATAATTCATTACTTACTAGTCAGCGGGATCATTGGTAATTAGAGCAAATTATATAACAAAAAAACCCTAAAAATTTTACCAAGAAGCTTTATGTCAATAATACTTTTCAGTGGTGCTTTATATAAGCCAGTTATTCCACGTATAAAGTGAATGTATTGGAAGGCATTGAATTTCATCTTATTTTATGTAAGATTTTGACATGGCTTTAGTCTTTCTGTTTTGAAATAAATCTCCAAAAAATTGAAGTAAATCTTTTTTTGCATTTTTTTCCTCAAATAATGACAAAAGAGCCACAAAATATTTTGCTGAATTTAATTTGTTGATAATTTTAGTATTAATTTTATTGTAAATTTAGTCAAATTTACTGTCCCGTTAGTCAAATTTACTATCTTGAAACAAATTACCATTAATTTCTTTTATTATATGCTAGGCATGGTATTAATTGATTTATGTTTTTCTTGCAATCTAATCCTCAAAAACTCTCTGTGAAGTGGAGATGATTATTTCTATTTTATAGCTTGGGAATGAAAAACTTTGAGATTAGATAATTTATCTAGTGTTTCCCTGTGGGAACTTGCAAATAGGTCTGTAAGACTCAAAGGAATTTGTATAGATTGCAGTGACTTGTATTACTCAGTATAAGTAGATATGTTTCTTAATTAGTGTGAAAATATTTGTACTAATTATGTAAATGTTTTAAAAATCTATTTTCCTTTGTTTTTGAAACCATTTTGTTTGATTTAGTGTCTCACTAAAATTAGGCCAAAAAGGAAATTATTACAGAAGTTAAATTAAAAAATTTTTAAAGTGCTCCTTTAATAAATGTAAGTATAGTCAGATAAGCGAAGTTTATGTTTATTTTACTGTATACATCAGAATGCATTTAATAGCTTTCCCCTTGTGCCCCACAATTCTTGAAAAGAAGCACTAAAGATGAATAGTAACAGCTAGGCACATTAGCACTGCCAGTGGTCCCACCTACCGGGGCGCTTAAATAGGCCCACAGACTTGAGTCTCGCTTGGGCAATTTAAGGAAACCTTGTCTTGGATAGACAGAAAGACAGACAGGCAGGCAGGCAGACAGACAGACAGATAAGGCTGAAGGTATAACTCAGTGGTCATGTACACAGGGTCCTGGGTTTGATCCTCAGTATTACAAAACAATGTTGATAATACTGTTTGCATTTACAGACATAAGCAAACATTGTCACATATTGTCTAGCATGAAAGTGAAGAAAAAATAAGTTTTATAATATTACCAAACTTGTATAAAGTCAACAATACTTTCAAATTACCTAAATATTTTATAGGGAAAACTGACACCCATCGCTGTGGCGGTTTCACTCTGTCTCTCGCTTTTTTCCGACATAACCCTGAACTTTTTACTCTCTTCTGTGTGCTGATTCTGCAATCAAAATGACTACTACCCATTCTTCTGTTAGAACAAGCGATTTCAAATTGACTCCCATAAGATTTTTTTATTGGAGTACATTTTTATTTTTCTAAAAATTAATATTACATTTTTATTTATTACATTTTTGTTTTTCTAAAGATTAATATTAACAGTACAATAATAAGTGACCTTGTTGACTAGTAGGTAAAAAATTATTTAAAATCATTCAGGAGTAATCAGCTAATGGATAGTAATTATCTTAAAATCTTGAAGCATACCAAAAATACATTCTGAACTATTAAAACAATGTATTTATTTTGCAGAATTTCACACTTCATGAAGTAACCAATGAGTTTGACAATATCACCGTGTCTGCAATAATACACAATCTGGCAGTATTCAGCTACTATACATTTTGGCTGACAGCAAGTACTTCAGTCGGAAATGGGGATAAAAGCAGTGATGTAATCCAAGTGTACACAGATCAAGACAGTATGTAAATGAAAAGCATTTATTAATTGTTTATTGGATTAAAACTTTTTAGTTATTTCATGAACACTTTCTAGTTACATTTGTGGTCGTTAAATCTATTGTAGCATATTGCATTATTCATTATAGAAGTTTGGAAATTCCTTTAAAAGAGCTATAAAACATAATGAATGATTGAGTGGTAGGGCAACGGAGACGAGGGAGGAGAAAAATTGAATGATCAAATGGGCCATCATCTGTGTAACTGAGTAACAAAGGTGAAGGTAACATTATGTAGGACAACATCCAGGGCTAATTCCCTTCTATTTTCTCTATATTACTGTATTCCCTCAATCGTTTTTGTATTAACAGAAGTGAAGATAACTTTATATTATACAGCATCCAGTGCAAATTCCCTACTATCTTCTCTATAATCTGGTATTTCCTTTAATGTTTTTGTGTTAACTAATGTGAAGATAACTATGTAATACAACATCCAGTGCTAATTTCCTACTATATTCTGTATAACTTTGTATTTT
>PVLD010000639.1:0-81859 GCA_004027595.1 Dinomys branickii | reverse complement strand
ATCAACAGCAATAGCCTTTTCTATTTATAAAGACTACTACCCTTCATTCATGACATTGCTCTTGATTTTACTACTTCAGAAGATGTCGTGGCCATCTGCTTATGGCATGGAAAATGCTTCTATATGCATGCATGAATTTTCTAATAGTTAATGTATTTGTCCATTTCCTTTAGGAACTTTTAAAAAATTTCCAAAATCTCATTTCTTTTTCAGACTGTGCATCTGCATAAGACTTCTTGAGGCATTTTTAGTTTCATTATGTTTATGACTAATGTATTCAGAATATCCATTTTATCTTCAGATTTTTATGGTATGCAGCTCCCACAGAACCCTGTTCACAAAACTATACTGATTAAAGTTTTTTATTCTTTTAGATTTTAGCTGTGATAAAACAATGAAAAATGGATTGCTACATATTTCCCTTGTGGTCATTTCTTTGTTTACAATTTTAAAAATTAGTCTTATTGAGAAATGGTATTGGCTTAAACTACTGAGAATAAAATTCCATGTTTATTGCTGGAAAACCATAACTTGACAGATACTGTAAACACGAGAAATGAATGTTTATCTTGTTGCTGTGAAAATCTTTTAATAGTTGATAAGGTGATCAACAAAGTATGATAAATGTGTAGCAATATAATTTAGAGAAATCTTAACAACAATATTCCAGGTGTGGTGGTGTATACCTGTAACCTCCACACTTGGGAAGCTGAGGCAGGAGTTCGAGCCCAACCTGGGCTACAAAGTGAGTTCAAGGCCAAGCTGAACTCTACAGTGAAACCCTGTCTCAGAAAGACCAAGAACCACCCCTCCAAGAAAACCCAAACAAAAACTGTTTTAGTGCAATATATGTTCAATATCATTTCAGGGATTCTATAAATGTAGATCTCTCAAATTTTTTGCAGATTGTAATATTTCATCTATTTTAATTATAGCATTAGGAATAAGAACGAATAACTGTATATTCCTCAAAGTAGGAGCTCAGATTTACCTTAATAGAATCTCACAATGCAGCTAATACCTGAGAAGTCAAATTTTTATGAGTATTGTAATCTTTTAAAATACAAATGTGGGTTAGTAGTCTGGTGACTGGATTAAGATTGTTATTCAAAATCAGCAATACTTAGCACTGAGTATTCTTACCATCGATATGAGCTGGAGCAAGTCACTTACTGGCATCTTTCCTCATATGTTCAGTAAGGATAATCTTTAGAAGAAAGAAACAAAGTATTGTTTAGATCAGATAAATTAGCAACTATTAAAGTATCTGAATATACATACATACACATGCATACTCCCTCTCTCTTTCCATGTTGTAAGGAGAAAAAGCCAAGAGAATATTACATAAAACAATTGCTATGCAGGTTAAAGATTTATCTTGCATTTTGAAAGTTTATTTTGAAGGATTTTTAAAGTAATAGATAACATTTATATAGATGATCTGCATTTAAATCGCGTAAGAGCTAGGGATGTAGCAGATGCCACTTCAACTGTTATGCTTAATTTTTGTATGTAAATTCCAGTTAGGAAAACTGATGATTTTTATATTTTGCTCAATTCCTGCCATAGTACCGGAAGGGCTTGTTGGAAACCTGACTTACAAGTCAATTTCATCTACTGCAATAAATGTAAGCTGGGTGCCACCATCTCAACCAAACGGTCTAGTCTTCTACTATGTTTCACTGAATTCGCAGCAGACTACTCACAACGTGAGACCACCTCTAGTTACGTATGAAAACAACATGTATTTTGATAATCTGGAGAAATACACTGATTATATGTTAAAAATTACTCCAGCAACAGAAAAGGGATTCTCTGATACTTACACTGCCCAGCTACACATCAGAACGGAAGAAGATGGTAGGCCTGAGCCTTTCCTTGCCTATTATGCAGCTAATTATTCATTTCCTTCATATCACTTTCATATACGATTTTGTTGTTATAATTATACGGGCTTTCTGCTTGTTCTCAATAACTAATCTTTCAGTAAGTTCTTTCCTAAAATTAAAATAATGTAATACAATTAAGTCTAATTATGAGCAATGCTTCTTCTTGATCAATGCTAATTTAATTTTGTTTTATTTAACATTCTCTTTTTCTTTTATAGTCCCAGAGACTTCACCAATAATCAACGCTTTTAAAAACCTTTCCTCTACCTCAGTTCTCTTATCGTGGGATCCACCAGTAAAGCCAAATGGTGCCATAATAAGTTATGATTTAACTTTACGAGGACCAAGTGAAAATTATTCTTTTGTTACTTCTGATAACCATATAACACTGGAGGAGCTTTCGCCATTTACATTATATAGTTTTTTTGCTGCTGCAAGAACTATTAAAGGGCTTGGTCCTTCTGCTATTCTTTTCTTTTACACGGATGAGTCAGGTAAGCTGGATTGCACACTTTATTCAAACAATTTCACTGTTCCAGAACTTTCTCTCGCTAAGGAACAGCCTGGAACATCGACGAAGTTCGATTGTCCGTCTGTAATTGCCATTATTTATCTACTTTCATGAACTTTTTCCCTCTAACTCAAGCTTCAGAATTACGTTTGAAACAACTTTGGAGCTACTGTGTTCTAAGAACAACAACATAATCACTTACGATTATTTTTCTGGAGTTAAAAATGGGATCAGTGTACGGATATTTCTTAACCAGTGCTTTAAGAAGCTAGAGGCATGGTGCGTTTCTATGCTACAAGTTTTGTGACCATAAATTTTATCATGTGTTTTCCTGCAGCGCCTTTAGCACCCCCTCAAAACTTGACTGTGGTGAACTATACTTCAGACTTTGTGTGGCTAAAATGGACCCCGAGCCCTCTTCCCGGCGGTATTATTACAGTATATAGTTTAAAAATTCACGAACATGAAACTGATACCATCTTTTATAAGGTAGGTTGTTTATAATGGTACATGTTTATTTCAAAAATTAAAAAACTGAATTGAATGTTTTGTCACATAGGGAGAAGATGGGCTGCCTTAAATTAAAATAAGGATCAACCTTTCGTCCTTGTGTCCTGAACCTGCAGGACGACTGTAGGAAGTGGAAAGCATTTGGCAGATGTATAAGCTGAATACTTCCTACTGCAGTGAGCCTAGATTTGTAGTCTCTAAATATCTACAATTTAAGATCTAGTGCACCATTTTGTTGCTACTAGAAAGTATATAGTAATTTTTTTCTGTTTTATTTAGAAGCTGTTATAAAATATAATATATTGTATTTATTGTTAAAAGTAAATCGTTTCTTGATCTTTTCAAAACAGCGTTATACTGGGTTTGTGGTAATCATTCTTGCCTGCCTATGATCCTATACTAACTGGTCTTGCAAGATATTTATTTTTTAAAAACTTTTAATGCTAATTCATTTGTAATGCTAAACACCATTCCCTCTTTAATTTTTTAGGACCCAGAATCAGTGAAAAATACTCCAAGGATCTATATAACATGGGACCTGAAATATATGAGAATGATTTCTAGCATTTCATTGCCAAAATATGATATAATTCACTAGCATTAATCTTAGAAGTTTTATTGTTTTCTAAAGTCAAATGAAGCTCTGGAATGTTCTGCCTTAGTTACAGCAAGAATGGTGACAACAATATACACTAAATATTTTACCTGGTAGTTTAGGTATTAAGTTTTTTACTATTGTCAAAATTATAAAGCATGCCCAGTTTATAAACTGAGTAGTAAAATAATTGAAAGCAGTGATTACAGTTATGTCATCAGGGTCAGTGACTTCCTTTCTGGAAACCAAGGTACTATTTTACAGTCTAATTGCTGAGGAGAATTTAAGTTACATTACTCTCTCCCAGAAGTGCAATAGTTTTGTTAATGACACTAAACCTCTATCTCACTGTTATCTATCATTTGTTAAATCTCAACATTTTCCCATTTTGTACTTGCTTTGTCTGTACGAGTTACAGAGAAATATCAAAGGGGAAAAATAATCATTTTTCTCAGAGTAATTACATTCTGAGGATGATTGTGTATGTGCACTGGGGTATGTGTACGTGTATATCTGTGTGTACGTATGTGTATATGTATGTGTGTGCAATTGTATGTATATATGTATGTGTGTGTAAATGTCTGTATATGTGCATGTGTGTATGTGTGTGTGTGTACATGTGATCTTATCACCTTAGAACAGCAATCTCTACCCTAGAGACCCAAGAAGAGTGGAAAACTAAGGACTTCGGCGTCCTATCACCTGTTTAAATCTTCTCTAGACACTTACTGTGATGCACTGGGGAAGCTGCTTGAACTCCTAGGACTCAGTTTCTTCAAGTGCAAAATAGAAATGCTAGATATACATATATTATAAAGCGAGAATTAAAAGGGAAAATCTAAAGCAGTTAGAGCAATTAAAGACGTGTAACAAATGTGTCAGCTATTGTTGCTGTGGTTGTCTGTAGATTTTTCTAAAAGTTCATCCAGCATCAGAATACCACTGAGCATAGAATGACAGTATGCTATTATATGAATATAATTCTAATATTCTTAGTCATTGTTTTTCAACAGAAATGCTACCGTGGATGTTTTACTAGGAGAATGATGTAATGTTTAAGTTATAAAATATTAAATACAGTATAACAGTTGGTGGGTAGTTTTTTTAAAGTATGGTTTCAGTTACATTTTACATTTTATATTCTCTTCCACCGAGTTTTATAACCTTTTCTTGCAATTTCCTTTACATGTACTGTCACACCATCTTCCTTCTGTTTAAGATACTTAGTTTACTGTCTGCTTTCCTGCCTTTGCCTGGTTTTCGTTCCTTCTACATTCTTCTGCTTTCATCTACTAAATGCCCTGACACTATCCATTTCTATTATTTTCTCTGGTTTTTCTTATGCTTTTTCTTCCTTAAAAACTTAAGTATGGGCTTATGGAGGCAGAAAAGTTCCAGAACTGCTCCAGATGTTGCTATGTAAGTCAGACAAACCACTGTGGTTTACAGACAGACCAATAAATAGGCAATTTAAGTCACGCAAACATGATAGAAGAAATTATCTAGTGAAAAGCTCTATTAAAACTTACTTTTGTGTCTGTTCACTATTTGGTAAGTTAGTCTTACACCTTTTATTTTAACCTTTTGGGTTTAGTCATTTCTCTGGATATTGACCCTTTCTAACCAAAATGAATATTTGCTTGTTTCATGTTTAATTTATTTTAGTCAGCAGTTGTTATACATTTCTCTACTTAATGCAAAAATATCCTTGGTGGCAGATATCATGTCTTACATTCTCCGGTCAATATGCCTTGTCAGTTATAAGTATGAAAGACTGAAAAGGAATAGGGTAATACAGCAAGCCAGTGACTTTCTACAGATGACTTTAAAATGCGACTCTAACTGTAACTGCCTCAGGGGTTCATATTCTTAATAAATTTCTTCTATAAAATACTGTGCATGCCGCATGGTTTACATTTTGTTAGATGTAATGTACTATTTTAAAATTAATACCACATGGGAGATAGTCTTCTCTTTCCACAAGAATAATGTTTACTATATTGTTTTGGTTAGGACAACTATCTTTGAATGAATACTTTACTCTTAATGGCATTTTTTTCCCACAAGAAAATATGTTCTTTGGTAAACTATTATAACTTCTTTTATTCCTTTTCTCACTTTTCTAAAAGCTTGTGTCAAATTAGAAATTTAGGGATTGTCAGAGAAAATAATTAATTTAAGCACCATGGAATCAGAGATTTTTACTCATTGCTTTACCTCCCTTCCCGTGCATAGCATACAGTAGCTGGTGAGTGAATTGATTTGTTAACCATGTCAATAGATAGTGAAAATGAACTTAGATGAATTCGGGAAAAATCAAGTTTTGCTGATGATCCACAGTTCCCAATTTAAAATTTAAATTTAGGAACTTTAAGTTTAACAAACTTTAGGAAAATAGTAGGCGATTCCAAATAACACAAAGGGTGATTGGACGAAAACACATTACTTTCCTTTTTCCCCTTACATGGTGATTATGAGATTTCTTAAGGCAAAGAGGGGGCTCACTTCATCTTTCTGTCATAAGCTGAACAGAATCTATGGTAGAAAACAGAAATATTTGTTTCATTTTAATTTGAAAATATCCATCAAATCATAGGTTAAATATAGAAGGAATAGCTTTCTTGTATTAAACTATTTCTTCTATCTGCAATTTTTTGATGCTGAATTGTGAATAAAAATATTTTGTTCTTATTTTCCAGAATATGTCAGGTTTTCAACATGAAGCTAAACTTCTTGGCCTGGAACCAGTCCACACGTATTCTATCAGTGTGTCTGCATTTACCAAAGTAGGAAACGGCAATCAGTTCAGTAATGTAGTAAAATTCACAACCCACGAATCAGGTTAGACACAGTTTTTGAGCTTGAAATGTTTCCACTTCTATTTAAAACATTTTCTTTTGCTCTTTCAGTTTTACGGTAGATGTTTTACTCACAGGGAGCTTGAATGTCAGTACTTTTAAGGTGAGGCTTGGTCATGTTGTCTTAAACACATATTGGTGTTTATACATATATATTTCAACTATCTCTTCTAACAGAAAGTTGAAATAAAAGAATCATTTGTAATAAAGTAGCTTTCTAGACATGTACGAAATTCTCTTGCTTTCAGAATTCTCTAAGATAGCTGGGAAAAAAGGGGGAAATAAATAGACAGGCACTTCCAACCGGCTAATTTGGATTCATGAATCATAGCTGTGACCTTTTTTATGAAGATGATCTGTGGCGTTTGAAGAGCAGGAGTCCCTCAGCCCTCTATGTCCCCACAGTCACCTTGTAACATTCAGGGCCTCTGAAATCCCACTGACGAGCAACTAGTCCCCCTAGTTCACCAGCAACTTTCTGACTGGAGCACAGGGTTCTGTGCCATAGCTTGCTTTTATGTGTTTGCTGAAAATTTTTCATTTATTATCTACCTTCAGGTAGCTTAGAAATGCATTTTTCCTCCTCCCAAGTGGGCCTTACATCTCTTCCTTGTGTTTCTTCCTTTTGTCAGTAATTACTTAATGAGAACAAATTTCTGTTCTAGTCACTGCTCCTCAGCACCTCTCAATGCACTTCTGCTGTCTTAGTGAATCTCTCAATTGAGGTTGGGGCCATTCACCGCTGACGGAATCTTTTTGGTTTTAAATTATGAATGTCAGGCTTTTCCATGACATGCCTATGAGACACTTCAAATAAATAGTATTTATGGTAGATAAAAGTTCATTCACCCAGGTCTGTGTCTGAGTTTGTATCTCACTCCTTGACTTAGTAGATGTAGAACATTGCAAAGACCTCTCAGTCTCTACATCCTGAACTGAGAAGGCGCATACATTAACCATCGTCATCTTGTAAAATGTGGCAAAAATGCTGGGAAAGACTTATCAAAAGCATTTATTGGAGTGTTCGACACACAATAAATGCTCTGTCAAGTCACTGTGACCATCATGGCCACGTTACAGATGGAGAAGTTATAATTCAGCTAGTATACATGGAAATGGCTCTCAAAAACTATAAGAACTTAATCTCCATCTGCATAGTCATGAAGACTGGGGCTGATTCTAGGAAACAGATGGGATAGTGCGTGATAACATATAAAAATGTTCAACCTAAAAAAACCATGTTTGACCTATGAGGAAATCAGTGCAATTCAAGGCTACTCCTGTAGAGAGTGCTCTGTAAACCAATGTGTATTTTTAACAGTAAGATACAATTATATCACCAAATTCTATGTTCTGATCAGTTCAGTAATAGACAATCTTTACCTGTAAGAACTGTAATATTGCTGGTTAGTTGCTTCTTTTGAGGCTCACAGTCCATGAAATAGATATTCATAAACAGATGTTTGTAAAGAACTTTGACAATTGTCAACTGTCTTATGTTAACTTATTCTGGAAAAAGACTGTCACAAATTTTTTTAAAATAAGAAACTGAGTAATTAATGATATTTAATTGTCATAGACCTTGATAATCCCAGAAATGATCTCATCTTCAATTTTAAATGTCACACATTCCCTAGATATTTTCTTCTGTATTGATGCCTTTGTCTTACCGAGGGAAAAAAAGGCTTGCAAGAGAAATTTAGGCCAAGAGAACAGTAGACAAGTTGAACATTACTTATTATTCTTTAGGTCACTGAGATACTGGTACAAGGTTATTTTTTCTACTGTTGATAGCTTGTAATATACAAATTGACTATCGGCCAACTTTCCTTTTACTATTCTTTTCATGTTCTAATAAGAAAAATTATTTCATTAATACGAACATTGGGGGATATTGTTGGACTTTTCCATGGTATGTAGCCATTCTCCTCAGTGTGAAGTCACTTTGGTGGACTGGAGTTTCACTTCTCATGCAGGTTAACTTGATATAGTGGACCCTTGAGACACTGAGTTACTTTCAAGTAAATTCAGATGTCCTAAGGGAAAAGAAAAAAAAAAAAAAAAAAGAAATCAGGACTCCATAAGTCTTCTTTCCAAAAACTTCTGAAAGTGTAAAGGATAAAGTCTTAAAGATGCTTTCAAAGAAGAATCCTACATTTCCCAGTACCGGTGAGCCTGCTTATGCCACATTAGTGGGTCACTTATGTTTATGTTTTGCATTAAAAGGTTCCCCGCAACCACTTCCTATGCTTCAAGCTGCACAGTTTTTTCTAAGGGTCTGAGAATGTGCTTGCTACTGGGACCTATGAAAATATTCAGTGACTGATTCAATATTGCAAGCATTAACAGAATAGCATAGAAAATGAACCAATAGCAATTTAATTCAGTCTATGTTGACAAATTTTGAGTACCTACCCACTGAGACGTTGATGTACTAGATTTTCATTATTTCTTTATTCCTAAGCATAATTTTGTCTAGCAATCATAATTCAATAATTTATATACTACACATGTTTAAGTTTTAACTTTGGGCATGTGTTTATCCTTAAGTTCCAGATGTTGTGCAGAATCTAGAGTGTATGGCAAGAAACTGGCAGTCAGTTTCGGTGAAGTGGGACCCACCGGAAAAAACAAATGGAATAATCACACATTATCTGATAACATTCAAAAGGAATTATACAAGAGTCTCTCCTGAAGATCACATGTATAATTTCATGAAGCTTCTTGCTAATACTTCATATGTCTTTAAAGTAAGAGCTTCAACCTCAGCTGGGGAAGGCAACGAAAGTGTATGTGACGTCAGTACTCTACCCGAAACAGGTAACTAATGTGAACTAGCTCATTCCTTTGAAATAGCTCATTCCTTTCACTAACATGAAACATGGTCATACTGTGTTCATACTGTTTGTAATCTTTGTAACCTGTTTGTATAAAGACCTTAGACACGTATTTGAAAATGCAATACCTGATTCCCTAGGCTGTGTGTTAAAAGCGTATCAGCTGTGCAGTTTTCCACACATTGGGAGGCTGGAAGGAGGGAAGCAAGAGAATATTGGTTCTGCTGTGTTTATACAAATACAAAATTCTCCAACTAACTGAAATACTGTTTATCGTAATTTTTGAAAAGTAAAGAACATGTGAACTTAGCAGTATATTATCTTTTCTTTCCTCTCAACGTTTCTGCTGTTAAGACTGTAAACTGAGAACTCGAAGACACAGCCTGCCATGTCTCTGATTTTAACATCTAACACGATATCCTTCCTTTTTATCCTCCCCATGCAGTTTTTCTGCCCACTGCAGTGTTCGCCCTTTGCAGACTGGAATAGCTGCCTTTCAATAACACCTTCTCTTGCTTTTTACATCTCAAACCATGTCAATGTGAGTCATCTTCCAGGAAAATTCTTAAATCTGTGAAGATTCCACAAGGCGTTCTCTACAATCTGCTTGCTGCTAAATATTGTTTGAAAAAATAAAAATGATTCAATCTTCTTCAGCTATAAAATCATCTTTCATAACCAGTCTGGCTGCTGCACCATCTTCTGTATATCTCTTGTTAAAACTCGGTTAATTTTCAATAGGAAATTTTTGTTTCCAATCTTAAGCTAACTCCCCCTCTATCTCATCCATATGTTGTATTCTTTATTTCGCTAGTAATTTCAAATATGTTGATTTGCCTTCCTCCACCTCAAAATCGATCCATACCTTTCTTTATGTCTCCCACACGTCCTCTCTTAGGATGTATCTGCTTTCCCCTTCTTTGGGATCTAACTGCTCTTGTGTAATTCAACTCATGTCCTCTCCAGAACATTACTCTAGAATATTATTCTCCTCTCTTGGACTTTGCTCTCTACTTCACTTTCATACCCACAGGTGAAAAAATTGTTAGAAAATTTCTGCTGATTACTTGGTTAGTGTATTAACCTCAAGTATATTAAAAATGGAATTTATGTTTCACAAAATGTCATCATTTCCTTGTTTTTGTATGCTTTTTCTTGACAATCAGTTGGACCCCAAGTCCCATTGTTTCTTTGTGATTCTATATCTCCTACATAATCATATCTGAGCATTCAGTTCATGTCATGACTTTGTTTTGCCTGTTCCTTTTGAATTTGACTTCTCCCACTGTCTATTAACTCTTGTTTCCTGGGTCTTATCACCCCCACTAATCCAGTGTGCTCACCAGTCTCATCTTTGCCCCTCTTTACTTGAAGTGAATCTCTTAATATGCAAATTAGAGCATTTGTACATTGCCAGTTGTAGTTTAATATCTGAAATCTAAAGGTTGAACATGGAGATTTGGGTATTTGAAGCTCAGGGGATGATGAGAGACACAATGTGTAAGAGATAGCCCCAAATATTCTATAAACAGTTCTCTATCTCACTATCTACAGCATGTATCCTAGCAGTCTTCATCAGAATTTGTTTCTCCTGTACTTTTTAATTCTTTTTATAACTTTTATTAGTAGAATACAGTACATAATGATCACATTCACTGTAGTAAATTGCTTATGTGTATATAATATATTTCAATTGTTTTCCTCCTTCCCTCAGCCCCTTTTATTTTTCAACATTGCATACATTTATTTTTTTTGTAAGACCCTATAAAGCCAATTATAATATATACCAATTGAGAAACAGAGCTTTTGGCTAATGGGCCAAAGAACATATAAAACATGTAAGAAAATTATACTAAATCAAAGTGTACTTTCAGATACATTGTCCATGTTGGATTAAAATTCATGTTTTCTCTCTTTCTTCTTTCCTCTTCTTTTTATTCTTATGTGTCTTTACCACATCTCTAGAGGCAGCTGATGCTTCTAGACAAACTTGATTTGTTCAGCATGATAGATTTCACTTACTCATCATAGAAAACACTATTTAAACATCTATATGGGCCAATAGCTGACTACATTATTTTTTAAAAATATGCCCTATACCCTTTTACCATTAGATTGTTTTGCTTATTTTATCTATATTCTTATCCTTTCCTGAGTCACATGAAATTTTATCCATTCTTCAGATCTCACCTTATATAGGGATTTCTTATTAGAGCTTTCACCAATGTGCCAAATTTTAATACTGCAGATTCCTATATCTCATCCTAGGCTTTCTGAATCATGGCCTTAAGTGGTGAAGTCCTTGAATTCAAACATCTAACCATCCCTGGGGAAGTACCACAGTGGATTACCCAGGATGCTTTGAGGATGGGCAAACAATGTCAGACAAGTCCATCAAGAAGTGACAGGTGTTTTCCCAATGGGAGGTAACAGGTCATTCCTAAGTGGAGTCTGGGAGCAGGAAATATGTTCGAATCCAGGCAGGTGGTCTGAGTCAGGGTGGTCCAGCACAGACAAAATGGCTTGGAGTACTGGACAATAATTGAGTCTTAGTGAAGTGACAAAAGGCAGAACAATAATTCTTTTCTTTTAATTCTAATTTTTTTAAGACAGTGCAATAATTCTGAAGTAAGTTAGAGATACAGACCTCCCAAAAAAGGGCAGAGGAATTGTTATTATTGAGTACAGTGGTTCTCAAAATGAAAGCTCAAGTAAAGGAAAGAAGGAGAAATTCAGTCAAGAGAACGAAGACACAGAGTCAAAATAGCAATGTGTACCTGATGCAGAGCTGCCGGAATTTATGGCCCAGATCTTTGTGAAAGATTATTTAATTAGGAGTTTGAATTGGATCTTAATTCAGGATGAAAAGACCATCTAGGCAGAGGGTGAAGGGATGCTAAATCAAAGAAACACTCTGAGTTTGAGAATTAGGTCTCAAAATTCTTGATTCAATCAATATATAGGAGTAATGAAAGCTAAAATTTGGGCATCAGTTCCATTATAAATTCTGGGTTGTAGAGAGGAACATATCTTATTTGTCCTTTTTTTTACTCTGTTTCTAGCAGAAGTGCATGGGTGGCATGTAAGTTTAGACAAAAGAAATGAGTTTCTTTCTTCTAAAATTCTTGGTGGTGGTTGAACTGAGAATTAACATGCACCCAGGAGAGTCTATCTGAGCTACATCCCTAGGCCCACTTTGTACTGTTTATTTTGAGATAGGATCCTACTAAGTCACCAAATTGCTGAGTCTTGGCCTGAACTGTAATCCTTCTGCCTCAGCCTCCGAAGGCTGGAATTACAGGAATATATCACTGAGCCTTATTTAAAATTTATAATTTTACATAAGGATTTTTGCTCCATTGCATTATATTATTTCCACACACCACCAGGTAAACTTTGAAGCAAATTGCTTCCTCTAGGCCAAATATAAAGATGTTTGAGTTAAAGAAATGTTTAACTATGTGAAACATTAAGTTTTAGCTACCGCTTCACGTTTTTTTCATCTTCATATCAAACTTTCAACCTAGTTTGTAATTATGTTTATGATATAGTGTTTATTAGGTAATAATTTGTTTTTATCTGGGTTCATATGAATTATGTATTGATAAGAGCTTAACAAGAACTAGAGATTCATTGTTGGGAATGGGAGCAGTTTTATAGTGGCTGCAGACTCCTAATTTATGGGAGTCTAAGATTAGTCACAGTGCATAGCCAGCTCTGAGTCACTGACTCCATACTTATTTCTGACATGAAGTGAAATCAAAATTGGCTCACTCTGTCACTGCCTGGTGTTTGACTTTAACATTCCTTCCAGGGATTACTGTTAAACTTGGTCGTATGTGGACACAGCTAAATGTGTATCATGAGCTTTGAATTTATGAGGAGATTAGTGCTTAGCATCTATATTATCTCCATTGTCACAACCAGGCATGTTGGAATAAGACAGAAAAATGAAGCTCTCCAAAGTTAGTTCCTGTAATAGCATGCTGTGCCAAGATATATGTACTAAGAAAAATAATATGGCAAATTCACACACAAGGAAGATTTGACTTTTAGAATCTTGAATTGACACAAAGTGCATATACTTATCCATATTGCTATCAAAGCATAGTAAATGTGACTGAATGTTGAGATTTAAAATCTTGATCATTTTGTGGAAGATAATTTTATAATTTGAGTTTATTCAAATCTCTTTCAAATGCCATAATTTAGAACCAACAGAAAAATAAGCAATATTCATCAGAGCAAAAAAACTTAATTAAGGAAAGCGAAATACAAAGTTGTTATTTTTAGGAATGTGCTTTACAGCAGTAGTTTCTTTATTTATCCATAGGAAATGTCATAAATAGGCAAGGTCCCACTGAAAGTCCACTGAACTTGCAAATATAAGAATGACTGGTGAAGAATATATTCAATTTTTGTTTTATCCCTATTCTTGAATGAAAATGTGAAGAAAAGCATCAGAGGAACTGCAGGATTCTATGCTTTCGTTAGCCAGTGCATGGACACATTTAGTTCACCAGTGTGTAATTGTGAAAAACACAAAAGACGTAGCCGTGGGTCATAGAGCTAAGACAAGTAACTACCAGCATTACTACTCTAACTGAAATTTGGATGTTTTACCAAATAGTTTTGATATAGACTTTACTATTAAATATAATGCTTCTGTTAAATCGGATGAGAAATGTCTTTTTTACATTTCTTATAGTATCATGATCAGTTGGCCACCATATGCTTATCTGCTGCTATGTACAGGCTCTGAGTTTAGAGTTCATGACCCAAGTTTCATGCCAGAAGACCTGAGGACCTCTGCCTGGTACATCTGTTTACCTCTATTATTATCATAGAGACATATCAAATACATACGAAGTCATTCAATATAAACTATGTTATATGTTGGCCTATTTTATGACTTGAAGGATAAATCACATGTAATTTAGGAGAAATAGATTTTATTGAAGAAATAGACTATGAATTAGAAGTTACTTATTGTTAGCATCAGAGAGACCTAACTTGAAGGAGAAGAGGTGGTATCTATCTCAAATTTTGAGTTTCAGAGGCAGATAAGCCAACGCTTACTTAGATTGTCAGATATGAAGTAGTTAGAATTTCTACATATCCCCTTTGTTGCCCTTCACTATGCTGTGAGAAATTTCAGTTGTACATACCAAGGAATACTGTTTTTAATTTGAAGTATCTTGGACAGTGGGGCAAAGGGGTCAGAACTTCCTAAAGCATTCAAGACAGAGTGGGTTAGAACATTTACAACAAGGTTCACTGCTCTGACTCATGCAAATGAGGAGATTATTAGAGAAGAGAAATTTGAAGATACAGCAAGAGAAAATACACGGTGGAGAAAGGTATGGAGCATGGCAGGCAGACCAACTATTTTGTTGGAAAGCATGTCGGAAGGAAGTTTCCCTGACTGGGCTAGACCTTATTTTGCTCTTAGTTTTTATGTCATAAAATTTGACTGACATAGTGGGAAACTGGATAGTCTGCCAAATTTGTAATAGGAAATAAGTGATTGCAGATGAAACAATCCATTATTAAATCTTACATGGGCACAGATTACTCATGATCTGTGAGCAAAACAAACATTTTAATCCACATACTCTTTGCCCCAAGAATACTCTCCAGTGCTTGTGCCTGCAGTGGTTACCCAGAGAAAACTTGTGGGTTACAGTCCTAAATTTACCCCTAAATTTTGTCACAAAATAATTTTATCATTATTATTATTATTGCATTTAGTATATAGTATATAGTCTTTAGTATATAGTCTTTGGAAACAAAAAAAAAATCATGCCGTTTATAGTATTTTGCTTTTAGTAATGCTATTTTCATTTACAAAATACAGTAATTCTTGATCACAGAAAATTCAATGAAGGCATGCAGCAAGCGGCACATTTTTTCTAAATGGGAAATAGGACCAAACCACACTTGCACAGGAATTCACAGCCCCAAAGCCCAAGATAAAATATTTTGTACCACATAAGTAATAATTTTAAATTTATATATACCTATTTTTATACAAACATTTCTTTTAAAACTGTTTACGGTGAAATTCTCCATTTGTTGTGAGCTGCTGAAAGCATGTTTTGCTAAACTGTTTTTCTAGGTGCTTTTGTTTGGAAGATTAACCATCATAAGGTACAGGCAAAAAGAAAAATCTGCTGTGCCAACCAGAAAGTTTCAAGATGTATTAAAATAAACCTACTGGCATAGTTAAAATGTCTCACGGTACGAAATTTATCAGAACTATAATCAATTGCAAAAAAAAAAAAAAAGATGCACAGCCATTGGTTCAGTTCAAATCTGGTACTCACATATGCAAAAAAGATTCAGGTTACTTAATTCATTAGTCTTGTCCCAGATAGCTGGATGATCTGATGACGTGTGAATTTCATGAAACATTCAGATTTTTCTGTTAGTTTGATATGGAAGATTTACTCTTAATTCTGTCAAGTTCTTTCTTACTCCTTTTAAGAATTAGGTAGGGGGCTCTGTGGCGTCATGCCTTCTGCCAGTAAGGGAGGCCGGCATGTGGCATCACCTGAGCAGTACAGCGTTTCTGTGGAACTCTTCTCCTCCAGTAAGGCCTGCACCTGGGCTCTGCTCCATGACTTAGAATTAGGAAGGAGTTCGGACTGGGAGGGCCTGTCCCTGTTGGTGGTTGAGACCTGCAGTGTGGAAATAGCCTCAGGCCCTGGGGTCCTCAGGGTTGGGAGGTGAGGCCTGCCACCCCCTGAACGGCTACCCAAGGATCCCGAACCAGTGGCCCCTGCCTAACTATCATTGGCTTCAAGGCTGAGGACAGCATGCTTCCCATCCACAGACTGGAGACTCTGGTACTGAAGCCTAGCACTCCCCCGCTATCACAGGTGTGGTCTGAGCCATGCATCCCAGCAATTGCCTGGGGTCCCTGGTCCCAGTGGTCCACAGTCTGCTACCACCTTGGGATTAGTTTGATATCCAGGTAAACTAGGTCCTTAGAGTCCTTTGTGAGCTGCCTGGGTAGTCAGTAGCTCAGCACTTGTCATCTGACATTCAAAATGACAAGACATGGGAGCAAAATGCAGTCTCAGAACACAACCCCACCCAGAACAAATACAGGAGACAATGACATAGGAGAACTAGGAAGCCACATACCTAAAATTTCTGAAATGATTACATCTGAAGTAAAGAAACAACTCCATCAGGCCATAGACAAGATTAAATCTGAAATAATCTCTTAGGTAAAACACAAAATAATAATGGAAGAAATGCTTCACACATACAGAGAAGAAACAGATAAAAGAATAGAAGTTCAAGGGGAACAAATGGAAATGTTACATGAGCAATTTAGAAATGAATTAGAACACATGAAACAGACTCAAAGAGATTTCCAGGAAATGAAAACTTCCACTGAAAGCTTGCAAAACCACATGAATGAAGCCAAAGATAGAATTTTAGATCTTGAAGACAGCATGATAGCAAATGACTGTGAAAGGGAGGATCTCTTAAAGTCATCAAGGAACCAGGAAAAATCAATCCAACAGCTGCAACATGAAGCAAAGAGAAATAATGTCCTAGTACTAACAATCAATGAAACAGCAGGAGGCAACACAAGTGACATAACAAGAATATTGACAGAAATAATAGCAGAAAATTTCCCAAGCACGGTAAAAGAGGCTGATGTGCAGGTAAGTGAAACATATAGAACTCCAATGAGTCACAACCCAAATAAAACCACCCCCAGACATATAATAGTCAAGATCCCAGATATCCAGCAAAAGAACACAATATTAAAAGCTGCTAGAGAAAAGAAACAGATCACCTATAAAGGAAAGCCCATCAGAATCACAGCAGACTTCTCAACAGAAACCATGAAATCAAGAAGAGCTTGGAGTGAGGTATTACAGATTCTGAGACAAAACAGCTTCCAACCCAGACTGATGTATCCTGCAAAACTATCCTTCAAATTCAATGGAGAAATAAAGTATTTCCAGGACAGAGAACAACTGAAGAACTTCATGAGTGCCAAACCAACATTACAAAAAGCACTAAAAGAAATTCTTGACAGAAAAAAGAGACCACAATCTCAAGAACAACAATAGAAAGGAAGCTTTAAGCAGAACAAGCAAGGAAACAGATGCAAAAATTGGAAAGCAACAGCAAGTAAACAGCATGACAAGAATAAGCCCATGTATAACAGTTATAACCATCAATGTAAACGGCCTCAATTTACCAATCAAAAGAAACAGACTGGCAGAGTGGATTAAGAGACAAAATCCCACAATATGCTGTATACAGGAAACACTTTATTCAAAAGGAAATCCACAGACTAAAAATCAAAGGATGGAAAACAATTCCCCATGCAACAGGTTCCCAGAAAAAGGCAGGGGTAGCTATTATGTTTGCAGATAGTATAAACTTCAAATGAAAAACAATCAAGAGACAAAGAAGGCCACTATATATTAGTTAGTGGAAAGCTACAAGAGGAAGAGATAACAATCCTGAACATGTATGCACCAAATACTGGAGCACCAAACTATATAAGGGAAATCTTAATGGACATAAAAAAGCAAATAATCAATAACACTATTGTAATAGGGGACCTAAACACCCCTTTGATGCAAAGAGACAGGTCAACTGGACTAAAACTCAGTACAGATATAACAGATCTGAACCAAATGTGTGAACAAATGGACTTAGTAGATATATACAGAGTGTTCCACCCACAACATCAGAATACACATTTTTCTCAGCTGCACATGGGACTTTCTCTAAAATAGACCACATTCTAGCCCATAGAGCATACCTACCTAAAAGCAAAAGAATTGAAATTATCCTTTGCATATTATCTGACCACAGTGCAATGAAATTGCAAATTAATGACAAAGGGAACTTCAAAAACTCCATAAACACTGGGAAATTAGACAACAACTTCCTGAATAACCAATGGGTCACAGAAGAAATTAAAGAAGAAATTAAAAAATACCTACAAACAAATGAAAATGCAAACATCACAGGAATCTGTGGGATGACATGAAAGAAGTTCTCAGAGGGAAATTTATAGCAATGAGCTCAAACATAAAGAAAACAGAGAGCAAATAAATAGCCTAAAATGCTGCACCTTTTAGAAAAAGAAGTCAAACCCAAAGCCCAAAGAAGGGAGGAGATTATAAAGCTTAGGGCAGAAATCAATGCAATTGAGACAAAGAAAACTCTACAAAAAATAAGTGAATCAAAGAGTTGGGTTTTTGAAAGAGTAAATAAAATTGATAAACCCCTAGCCAACATTATTATAAAAAGAAAGGAAAGAACTCAAATTCATGCAATAAGGAATGAAAAGGATGAAATCACTACAGATCCTACAGAAATTCAAAAGATCATTAATACCTACTTTGAGACTCTTTACTCCAGTAGGATAGAAAATTCAGAAGAAGTGGACAGATTCCTACAAATGTACGAATTACAAAAGTTGAACTAGGAAGATATAAAAATCCTGAAAATGCAATATCAATAATGAGATTGAAAATGTCATTAAAATCTTAGTGACAAAGAAAAGCCCAGGCCCTGAGGGATTCACAGCAGAATTTTATAAGACATTCAGTGAAGATTTAATGCCAACATGCCTCAAACTCTTCAATGAAATTGAAAAGGAAGCAATTCTCCCTAACTCTTTTCTGGAGGCAAGTATTATACTGATAAAAAAACCAGAGAAGACCCAACCAAGAAAGAGAAGTATAGACCAATCTTCCTAATGAACATAGATGCAAAAATACTCAATAAAATATTAGCAAATAGAATGCAGAGAATCATAAGGAAAATTATACACCATGACCAGGTTGGATTTATTCCAGGAATGCAGGGATGGTTCAATATTTGCAAATCAAGTAATGTAATGCACCATCTCAATAGAGCTAAAGACAAAAGCCATATGATCATCTCAATAGATGCAGAAAAAGTTTTCAATAAAGGAACATGTATTCATGTTAAAAACCCTAGGAAAAATAGGAATAGATGTTCTCTACCTCACTCTGGTCAAAGCCATCTATAACAAACCAACATCCAACATCATACTAAGTGGAGAAAAACTGAAAGCTTTCACATCAAAGTCAGGAACAAGACAAGGATGGCCACTGTCACCACTACTATTCAACATAGTTCTGGAAGCACTAGCCAGTGCAATTAGACAAGAAGGAGAAATAAAAAGAATAAGGATAGGAAAGGAATAAGTAAAACTATCTCTATTTGCAGATGACATGATACTTTACATGGAAGACCCCAAGAACTCCACAAGAAGACTCACAGAATTAATTGACAAATTCATCAGAGTAGGTAGATACAATGTTACACCCAAAAATCAATAACATCCCTATACACAAACAAACAGTCTGAGAGAGAAATTAAGGAAACCATACCTTTTACAATAGCATCCAAGAAATTGAAATATTTAGGAATCAATCTAATAAAAGAGGTAAAAGGTCTGTTCAATGAAAACTACAGTACTCTGAAAAAAAGAGATGTAAGAGAATTTAAGTAAATGGAAAAACATTCCCTGCTCATGGTTAGATAGAACCAACATTGTGAAAATGGCCATACTACCAAAACTGTTGTACAGATTCAATGCAATTCCCATTAAACTACCATCAGCATACCTCACAGATATAGAGAAAACATTCTTCAAATTCATCTGGAACTGGAAGAGACCCAGAATAGCAAAAGCAATTCTGGTCCACAAGGACAAGGCAGGTGGAATCACAATCTCTGACCTGAAATTATATTAGAAAGCTGCTGCAATAAAATCAACCTGGTACTGGCTAAAAAACAGACGTGAGGATCAATGGAACATACTGGAAGATGCAGCTACAACCACAAACATACTCAGCCACCTAATATTCAACAAAGGGGCCAGTAGAGCTCACTGGAAAAAAGATAGCCTCTTTAGTAAATGGTGCTGGGAAAATTGGCTTGCCTCTTGCCAAAGACTGAAAATAGACCCAAGTGTATCACCATGCACCAAACTCAAGTCAAAATGGATCACAGATCTCAATACTAAAACAGAAACTCTAAATCTATTGGAAGAGAATGTAGGTAAAAATCTTAAAGACATAGGAGCAGACAGAGAGTTCATGAACAAAAATCAAACTGCAAGGGAAACCCTTCAAAGAATAAATAACTGGGACCACTTCTTACTGAAAAGTTTTTGCACATCTAAAGAAATCACCAGCAGAGTAAAAATAAAACCCACAAATTGGGAAAAAATCCTAGCTGGCTGTCCCTTGGACAAAGGCCTTCTATCTAGTACATACAAAGAATTAAAAAACATGAACCTGTCCAAATTCAAAACCCTAATCCAGAAATAGGCATCTGAGATGAATACACACTTTTCAGATAAGAAAATACAAATGGCAAATAAATATATGAGAAAATGTTCTACTTTTAGTCATTTGAGAATTGCAAATAAAAACAACATTCAGATTTCATCTCACTCCAATAAGATTGGCCAGCATTAAGAAATCATCCGATAACAAATGCTGGCGAGGCTGTCGAGAAATAGGAATTCTTCTGCATTGCCGGTGGGAATGCAGACTGGTGAAACCACTGCGGAGATCGGTTTGGAGATTCCTTAGCAAACTAGGTTTAGAGTTCCCATTAAACCCAGCTATTCCCTTCTGGATATTTTCTCAGAACATCTGAAAACATCATATCACTGTGATATATGTGCACTCATGTTTATAGCAGCGCAATTTGTAATAGCTAAATCATGGAAGCAACCCAAATGTCTGTCCACAGAGGACTGGATAAAAACACTGTGGCATTTTTACATAGTGTAATATTACTCACCTATAAAGAAAGACAAACGTGGCTTTTATAGGAAAATGGTCAAAATTAGAGACTATACTCATAAGTGAAATAAATCAGATGTGCAGGTGAAAACAGTGTATTGTATCATTAGTTTAAGAACCTAAAATTGGGAATATAAATTAGGAGGTATGAAAGGAAACTGGTCAAAAGTAAAGAGCAACTGGGATGAGGGGAATGAGAAAAGGAGGAAAGGGATAGCTATGTATGTATGCATGTATGTATGTATGTATGTATATGCAAGATGGCTAACATGGCTGCACTATTGTCTCATGACGCTTTATTGTAAGAACAGTCAATGATCAGTTGTTTGATCAACCTTGTATGTCTATATGCGTTATCCTGAACATACACTTTGAAGTTATCAGTATGTAATACAATAACCATTGTTACTTCCCTGTCACCTTATCTGTAATTCAGTTTTGGTACCGTTCTTGGGCCACTTTGTGTCTGTTAGCTAATGTTTTCATTCTTTTACTTTTAAAATTAAAAAAAAAAAAAAAATTAGGTAGTGTTCCAAGTTTTTTTTTAAATAAAAGCACAAAAACATATTAACAAACAGACACAAATTAGCATAAAAATAGTATAATCAAAACTGATTTACAGACAAGGTGACATGGACTCAACAGTGGTTGTTGCTTTACCTATTGATATCTTCAAAGTGTATATATATGAGTGTTCCAAGTTTTTAGAAGGTAATGGTGGCCTCAATCTTCTTTATCCAGGAAAGACCTGGAAAATTTGGTCATATGAATGCTGAGAGTCTGGTTGACTTTTCAAAAAAGTGTAAGTTTCTCTCTGCTTAATAACAAGTCATAGCTGTCTCTACTTCCGATAACAGCTCTTTGTCTTGAATTCTGGAAACTGTTCTGGTTGGAAGCTTGCAGTCAGTCTGGAAGGGTGCAAAAGAGGTGGCTGGGTGTGTGTCTGAAGGAGAGACAATGGCGTTGCCTAGAGTAGGGCCATTCAAAGGACACAGTATTGTGGCATTGGTAGCTACACCTCTGCCTCCATGGCAAATGCCAGTGTTGCCCCTGGGCTTGCTATGATGCTCTGGGTCTAGGGGCCAGTAGGGGGTGCTGAAGTAACTGCCACCCACCAGCCTCTGTGTGGGCCATGTAAACTGTGCTGTTTCCTTGTAACTCACTGAGTTCTAAGAATATTTCAGAGAATCTTTGGGTTTCCTCTATATAGATAGTTATTTATAAACAGGGACAGGTTCATGTATTAACAGGAGCAATTTCATTTCTTCTTTTTTGATCTTCTTATCTTCTATTTGTTTTCTTCCCTTACTGCACTGGCTAGAATTTGTTGATTCATAAATACGATGGATTACTTTGTTAGTTTTCTGATACTGAGACAGCACTGGACTCTCTGAATCAATGCTGCTTGGCTGTGGTACACACACACACACACACACACACACACACACACACACACACATGCCCTACGCAAGGATGCACATGGATGTGTACAGCATATTGCTATCTAGGTTTGTTTTCCATTGTTGTAACAAAACACTGGAGAGTATGTAATTTATAACAAATAGTTCGTTGGCTTACATTCTGGAGGCTGAGAAATCTAAGAGCATAACATCAGCATCTGCTTGCTGTCTGGTGAGGACCTTTTCTCTGCATTGTGACACAGCTGCAGTGTCACTTGGCAAGACAGAAGAGTGTGATGGTGTGGGTCTCTTTCTTGTAAAGTCATTGTCATCATGGTGGCCCCACCTTCAAGTGCCATTAACAGAATTTTGGGGTTAAATTTTCAGGACACGTGCATTTGGTGGATATATCCAAATAATAGCTGTTACTGATCTCTGTTTTATAATATTTTAAAAAGTTTTTGTGTCAGAATTCATAAGAGAGATAATCTTATCTCTCTGTGTCTGTCTGTCTCTTGGTGTAGTCATCATATGACAATAATACTGGCTTCATAGAGAGAATTTCTGGAGCACATTATGTAGAATGTTAATTCCCTAAATCTTTAGAATTCTCTAGTGATACTATAAGCTCAGAGATCTCTTTTTGGAGAGTTTTAAAAATTACATTTATATGCTCTCAGGATGCAAACTTGGAGCTGAAACGTAGTATCAAACCAGTTACAAAAAGCAGTTCTTATAAATAACTCATGAGTCCAAGAGAAATAAAGGAATGCATGAACTAAATGTGTTGAACTGAGAATACAGCATATCAAAAGCTATGCAACTCAGTAACAGCAGTGGAGAAAGTTGTAGTACTGAAGGCATGCACTTAGTAAAAAGCCAACAAAACAAAACATAATAAAATAAAATAAAATAAAATAAAATAAAATAAAATAAAATAAAATAAAGAGGCTGGCTGTGGTGGCATCCACCTGTAATCTTAGGACTTGGAAAGTTGAGGCAGGAGGGTCACCACAGTTCAGCCCAGCCTGGGCTACACGGTGAGCTCAAGCCTTGTTTATTTGTTCTTATTGGCTAGAGAGAGTAGGTTTTTATTAGAACTGTCTTTTCTTAGTTGGTTGGCATCTCTGGACTTTTGACTTCTAGATGAATGCTGAATTACTTAGTGAAACTGTCTCAAAAATCAAAAGTAAATAAATAAATAAATAAAAATAAGGCATGCATTTAGAAGAAAACATCTCAGATCAATAATCTAATCTCTCTGCCTTCCCAAAGTCTAGAAAAAGAAGATAAATATAAATTATGTGAAAGAAAAAGGATAGTAAGATAAAGTGCAGAAACCAATTACATTGAAAAAATAGTAAGAAAAATCAATGAAACAAAGAGCTGATTCCTTGAAAAGACAAATGAAATTAGCAAACATCTAGCAACTGTAACAAACAAACAAAAAAGGGAAAGTAATACAAATTATAATATTAAGGAATGAAATAGGTGTAGACATTATAAACATCAAAAGATAATAAAATAATATTGCAGACAACTTTATGCACATAAATTTTATAATTTAGATAAAATGGACTCATGGACTCATTCTCCAAAGAGCACAACTATGATAACTACTATGAAATAGGTAACTTCAGTAGATCTAAAAAAGTTATACATACTAAATTTATAATGGTTTCTGTCTTCATCTACTTGGGATGCTATAAAACATGCCATAAACTGCATGGCTTTTAAAGAACAGAAATTCACTTAGCATAGTTTTGGAGGTCGGGAGGTCCACAGATAACATTCGAGCAGATTCAGAATTTGGTAAGAGCACAATTCCTTGTTGATAGATGTCTCTTCCTCATATGGCAGAACAGGAAGGACATCTCCTTGAGCCCACTTTCTTAAGGGCACTAATCACAACTCTGAGGGTCCTCCCTTCATGATCTAATCACCCACTGTCTTGTATAATCACACTGATGATTATGTTTCATGATACAAATTTGAAATGGGCACAAAGAATTCAGATCATGGCGGTTCCCTTTGATATTACTCAGGGAAAGGAATGACATTTCTGTCTTCCCAGGTCATGTTAGAAATCTAAGTTCCCCTCTTGGCCGTTATTGACGCATAAGGAGAGCATTGTCTCCACTGAGTGGGCAAGGGACTTCTGGCTCCTACCAGGTGTCCCCTGACCAGCCGGAGTAGGGTTGCATTGTTATTTTCCATTTCTGACCTTCACGAGCATGATGGTGAAGATGTGCTTTTACTGCTGATGCGAGAAAGATTTATGTCCGTATTGTCTTTTTCTAACATCATGCTGTCAAGTATGGCTGGAGAAGAGGTTAGTGAGCAAGACTTAGCTCCCCATTGAACTTCTACGGACACGGACACGAGAGGGAGTAAAACCACAGCTCTCTCTGTGTTTTGGGGTAGAGCTGTTACTGTCTGAAGTTTTTCTGTCTTGACAGATTGCATTGTTTTGTGTGGAGGTTGGGCTCGCTTATTTGTTCTTATTGGCTAGAGAGAATAGGTTTTTATTAGAACTGTATTTTCTTAGCTGGTTGGTACTTCTGGATTGCTGAATTCTAGATAAATGCAGGAAAAAACCACTAGCAGTTCACCATCATGTTGTTATATGGGTCCTGGATTGCTTAACTTCAGTCTAATGCTCCCAGCTGAGGTATTTCAGCCAAGATGTGGATTGCTTAGCTGATCTGACTTTTCCCCCAGCATTTGGTTGTCTTTTGTTTGTTTTATATTTAATGTTTGTGATTTTTATTGTGCATGGTGAAAGAAGCTGGGGAAATTTTATGTGCGCTCTCTTCCTTGAAGCAGATGTTCATCCAAGGGTGAGCATTTCCAATATCATGTATAAAACTCTTTTTAACTGTCTATTCAAGTCTATTATTTTATAAAGTATCTGCTAGAGACTAGTGGGAAAACTGACAAAGGAAATACATTTATTATGCTGTTAAAATTTAGAATTATATAATTTTAAGTCTCTTGGATCTCACAAATAACAACTCAGTCATTTCATTTCATTTTCATGCAAGTGGCATAGATGTTAATTGTGCAAAATATTACAGTTATATTCTATATTCACAAAATTATTACTATTCCAGAACGCTTTCTACTAACTTAAGTGGTTCAACAAGTCACTTGTGCTTATTGAAGTTGGAACAGTTCCTTTCCATTGTTTTGCAATGTCTACATAGAAGCATTCTGAGGTAGAGAAAATCAGGTTATGAGAATGTCTTCATTGATGTGTATAGTCATACCAGTGATGTGCGTGTAGACATAGTTTTGTTTGAATATGGATGTAAAAATCAGGAAAACTCAATTGCTATTTTCAAATCTTTGCTTAAACTCTACAACTAAAAATATTATGAGTTAATGTAACAAGATCTATAAAAGACTGAGGACATTCTGGGAAATGTTCAAAGTTCCAGGAGTCACATCACATTTGTTTTAATTCTGGATCAGTTCCAAAAGTGTAATGTTTGCTATTTTGAAATCATCTTAGGTATCAGGTTATAAATCATAAATTTAAAAGTCCTTTTAAATGTAATTCCTTTTGTACAGAAATGAATTTGGGTTACTCTGCGAAATTCTCCTTGACCCCACTGATGCTCTGATGCCTTCGTTAAGTGGACAACAGGCAACCATGCTTCCTTTCACCCAAGCTCCAGCTAAAAGCAGCTGTTCCTCAAGCAACATTTTTATTCACTTATTTGGAACCTGGAGCGTATCTTATTACCTTATTTCCATTCCTGTTCTATGCAGCTGTAGCTGACACTTTTCATAACAGCCTGTACATATCAACCACCTCCCTTAGCTTTTCCTTACCTTTTTCCACTTCCATTAAGTAAGTTAATCATGGCTGTGCGTGCTAGCAAAAGTCCTCTTCTTTCATTGTGGTACCCGTGTTACCTGAAAGCTTCAGTAATGTGCCTGTTTATGGTATGAAGCTATAAACTCTGTGGAAAACATGACATAGTTGTATAAATATTCTGAAATGTAGAATAAATGAGTTTTAATGCTAGTTTTAAAATAATCTTACAGTACTTTACACTTAATTTAAGATCAAGATCAATGCAATTTGAACACAAAGAAAAGGTTTTTATCAGACAGGTTCTATAAATTATTGTTAATCTCAGTTCAGTGAATTTCAAATATTATGAGTTTCATGGCATACAAAATTGCAAGTTTGATGAGAAAGCTGTTTTTAAGTGTAAGACATGCACAAGTAGCAACTTCTATAAGATTAACTTGCTTTCATAATTCAAATAAAGTAAAAGTAATAATTTTTAGCATGTTGGTAATTTGTTTTCACTCGTGCTCAGTGAAACTTTGAAAAATCATGCATTGGTTCTGTCAGGATACCTTGTTATAAATTAAAGATAAATTACAATAGTAGAAAGAATAACTTTTCTATATTGATCACAATAATTAAATCTATACCAATCAAAAGATATACACAAAATTAGTAGTCTAATTTTCTAAAGTTTGTTAATAATTAAGTTAACTCTATATAATGTCTTTAGAAAACCAAGATTCCATTTTATAAGTTTTTAAGCACAACTACATTAATGATTTATTATATACAGAAGGGCCAACATTTTTAAAGTTTAGATTTGAAATTTTCAACTGACTTTGTATTTGGGGTGAGAATGTTAAATGCACAAAACATGCTCCTTAAATGATCAGATGTTATCCTCAGAAATAACTTATGAACTTTGTTTGAAAATTGAACAAACACAACATGAGAGAAGAAAATAGTTATTGCCTTTCTAATCTCTGGATTCCTTTCTGATATGGATATATGAGAAATACAATAATGCTTATGACTATTTTTTCTGTTAAAAGGCTAGACTTGCAAAATATTATCCATTAAGTACCAGTGTCTAGTACTTTTAGTTTCTATGTACATGTATAATTTATGCCTTATTTTGAATATTACTGCTATGTTTTTAAGAGAAAATTTTCTTTGTGTTTGTTTTCTACTTAGGAAATTTATGTATAGTGAAGTGCACAAAATTTAAATTTAAAACTTCAGTAAGTTTTGAAAAATATATATACTGATATAAAAACCATCCAGCCAACATATAAACATTTCTATCTCCCATGGAACTTCCTCTGGCCTCCCCCACTAGTCAACAAAGATTACTTTCCATTATTCTTAAACAGTGTGGGGTGTTTTAGGTCTGATCTATTTCTTTCAGTATAATTGTGGTTTTTATTGTGGTACCAGGGATTGAACTCAGGACCTTGCATTTGCCAGGCAGGTGCTTATTCCACTGAGCTATATCCTCAGCCCTCTTTCAGTATAATTATGAAATTCACTTGCTGTTGTCTACTTGATTTGCTTTTCTCTCATTGCTGCATCATTTTCCATATGAATACTTCATTATTTCTGTGTCCATTTTCTTTGTATGTGCACATAGACTGCTCCATTGAGGTGGATATTGTGGAGTGTCTTATAAAAAGCACTCTAGATACTTTTGTGCAAATAATTTTTTGAGTGAGGAGTCACCAGGTCATAGAGTACATGTGTGTTTATCTCTTCAAGAAAACTGACAATTTTCTAAAGTTGTGCTTTTATTAAATATGTACTTAACTACAATGTGTGAGTTAGCAGCACTTCTCATTTCCAGCAGAATTTGTTATCATTCTTAAATTTTCATCATTTCTTTAGTCTAAAAGGAGTATTCATCTTAATATAACTTCACCTTGTATTGATTGATGACTAAAGATGTTTGATACTTCTATGTGGTTATTGGACACTCATATAGTCAATGCTATACAAGGTAGTGCAGGATTATAGAAATGATAGAATAAACTGAAAACATGCCAAACAACCTTAATAATCAGTTAGGGAAATTATGATGGTTCTGTGATCTTCATACTTTTTTTATTTTAATGAGAAAAAATAACAAAGTAAAAACAATAAAGACAAAAACAAAACAACACAAAAACAATAAAAAATGATACACAAAACAACAAAAATTTCAAAACAAGATAATAGGAATTAACAATGGTGGTTTATTACATATTGCTATTTTCAGTGAAGTTGCTCAGATTACCAGATTTACATTGAAATTTCTTACTATCAGGCATGGATGCAAAGAAAAATAAAACTAATATATAGTGTACTATAATTTGAAGTTTTAAAAACATTGAGAATTACTATTTTGTATCTTCATAAAAAATTATTGGGTACCATTTTTAAAGAGAATAAAAAAAACCAATACAGAATTTCAAAACAAGCTGATAGGAAATTAACAATTGTTATTATATTTCATCATATTGTTATCTTCAAAGTAGTTTTGTTTCATTATTTAGCTTATGATGCACAAGAATACCTATGCTGTGCTTTGCTGCACTGTTACACTCTTTCAAAGCCTCAGTTGCTGTTCAACATTCTGTCCCTTGCACTTTCAGTGTTCTGAAATATCCACAAGGACTCTATTAATGTGAAGTTTTTGTTTGCATTACTTCCTGTGGAACATCGTCCTTTATCTTTGCTTCCCAATAACTTTTCTCTTTTGTATCTATAATTTTGTCTTTGTTACATTTCTCTGACTCCTTCCCTGGGGGGGGGTTCACTGCTAACATGCCCAGGGTGAGCCATTTCTTTTAAAATATCATATATGTTTGATTCAAATTTACTCCCATGGGCTGGGGATATAGCTCAGTGGCACAAGTGCCTGCTTGGCAAGTGCAAGTTCCTGAGTTTGAGTCCCGGTACAAAAAACCCCAAAGCCCCCCGCAAAGCCTAACTAAAACAATTTTATTCCCAGCATTCCCACTTTAGTTGCTTTGCTTCCATCTTCCCTGGCCAGCACATCAGAAGAGTTCCTCATTGAGAGATGAGCAGGCAATATAATTATGCAATTTTCTGCCTATGCATGGGCTATTATCAAATGCACGATGGCTAATCAACAGAAGACTCTGAAAGAAAAGAAGTGATTGATAACTGTTTTTGGTGTGTGTCATTTATTTTAGACAGTAATATTGTGGATAAAAAGCCTATCAGTAAAATTTTTATTTTATGAAATTACTTATAATAAATGATATATAATAATAAATTTGAACTGTTTTGGGGGGGAGCAGGTATTTTTAACTAAACCTTAGCAACAGAAATTTAAGCATATTGTAATATGTAGAATGAAAACAGTCTTCGCTTCTTCGACGTTTCTGTTCAAGTCTTTAGCACATTTTTCTGCAAGTGTTTGTCCTTTTAATATTGAGTTGAAGTAGTTATATATTTAAGATGTAAATTCTTTTCTGTAATCATAATTTGTTTTTTTCTGTGACAAATGCTTGAGGTAAACAACTCACAGGAGGAATGATGTATTTTTTGCTCACAGTTTAGAAATTTCAGTCCATGCTTGCTTGGCTCCACTGCTGTTGGGCCTGTGGCTAGACACTTTAAGTTGTCCTCTTCGCTTTGAGTGTTCCTCCTATCAGAGACTTGTTCGGTACGGGCACTTATGGCTTTTCCTCTCTTTACTTTTGAATTCATTGTGCCACTTCTATGTGTGTTGCCAATGGATAGCAAAGTACCTCCCTTGTGGTTTTTCATTTTTCCTTATTTGATAATCATTGCCTTTTGAGTGGAGTAATTAATGATTTAGATTAAAAATCATTATCAATTTGACTTTATACTTAAACTTTTGCTAATTTAATTGAGTTTAGATCAGTTATTCACTATATGTTTTATATTTGTCCTTTCTTTTATTCCTCTTATTTTCTTGTATTTGGGGTTAACAATATATTTAACTCAATATTTTAATTTCTCTATTGGGTTTTTAGCTATTATTTCTTTGTCTTATCATTTCCATCAGCTGCTCAATGGATTAAAATGTGATTCTTTAGCTTATTACATCTACTCAATATTATGCATGAATTGTACCAGAATATATTTTTGTCTAAAAATTATAATTGTTCTGCTGTCATCAAAACTTTGAAAGCTATGTTTGGAAATATTTTATATTAATGTACATTGTACATCCCATAATTTTTGAATTATTTTTACTTGTATAGTCAGTAGATATTTAAATAATTGAATAAAATAGCACTAATAGGGATGATAGATATGATTGAAATGTGCCAGTTGCATGTATGAAAACATCAGACAGTTATTGTGTGCTAATAAAGATGTCTTTAACAAGAAGAAAACAATGACCACATATATTTATCATTTTAGTGTTCTCTATTTCTAGGGTCACAGTGTTATATCTGACATTATTTCCTTTGGCACAAGGACTTCCTTTTGCATATCTTATAGTATAAATGTGTGTTTTGCTCAGATTTTACTTGTATGATAAAATGGAACTCTTCTTCACTTATGAAGAATATTAGTCCTGATATATTGTTCTGAAGTGCCAACCCCCACCCATTTTTCCTCATCAGAAATGTCAAACTTTTGACTTATAGCACACATATTTTTATTTTTATATTTTAAAGTGAATTAAAAGTAACAAAAAACATAAAAGATATAGAATTTCACTAAAAGATGATAGGAATTCAGCAGTGGTTGTTATTTTGTATATTGTTGTCATCAAATCAATTGCTCATATTATCAGATATGAGCATGAAAAATAGGTCAAAAATTAAAAAGAAAAAAATTTAAGCATTATCTGTTCCTTTCAATAAATCCATAGGAATCAGCAGTACAATTATCCAAGCTATTGTGATTATATTATATCTCACACATAATTTAGCATACATAATTTTTGATGAGATGTCAGTCACCATTTGTATAATTTGGTCTTGTATGTAAAATGTGTTATGATTTTTTATACTCTTAAAAATGTGTTTATTTTGCTCTTGGTTCATTGATGCTTTTTGTATGCATAAATTTTTAAAAGTTGATGTTATTTTAAAAAGTATTTTCTGCTTTTTTCCTATCCTGCTCTTTAGGGAGTCCAATTATGTATCTTTTGATATCCTTCAAGTGAGTGTATCCCTGTCCCATTCTTCACTCTTTTGTTATTCTTCAAGTTGAAGTAATTCTATTGATATGTCACCAATTTTCTAAAATGTGAGAAATGTGATATGTCACCAAATTCATTAAGATGACATGATGGCCTTATGTCATCTTTATTATAATGTTAAGTATACTGAGTGAATTTTCTCATTTCATTTATTGTACTTATAAATTATATAATTTTTTATTTTGTGCTATATCTGCCTTTGGACTGAGATTCTCTTTTCCTTTTGCCCTGCTCTATTAAGTCAAATAAAATGTTTTTGATAGTGTCATTTTCTTTGAATTTACATCACCCTGTTTATCCTGTGATACTTCTCTTGACCAGCTATTCCTCTGACCAATCACTGTTACTAGTGATTTTCCCACTGTCCAGTGATCTGGGAATCTCCTGGGCATTACTGGTTATATGTTACAGACACTGGAGAGAGATGGCTTTGTTCTAATGGGCTATTAAATTACTGAATCATTATTGCATGCAAGGGTGGTCTCACCCTTAAGGATAGAATGAATTTCATATTCCTGGGATACAAAGCGCAGGTCTTCTGGGGTTTTGATAGGAGGCCTGAGCTCTTTTTTTTTTTTTTTTTGGCGGTACTGGGGATTGAACTCAGGACCCTGCGCCTGCTAGGCAGGCGCTTATTCCACTGAGCTATATCCCCAGCCCAGAGCTCTTTGAAAATCCTTAATTTGGTGGGATTTAAGTCTCAAGCTCTGAATCCTGAGGTAATGAATAGTTAATATTTCTACTCAGCTTTTCTACTGCACTCTACTGCTTTTTTCTAATTTCTCAGTTTGCTTTATATAATTTAAGGATTTGCTTAAAAATATATTCATATAGATTTATATATAGAGAGATTGATCTAGCAATATGGAGATATATTTGATTCTGCGGTACTCTATGGATTCCCCATTGTGCGTGTACATTGAGATGTTCAGCAGGGATTTCAAGAAAGTTTAGACTCAGAATTTGCATGTAACTTTTTTGTGATTTGCCTTTTCCAGTCCCTCTGGGGACCTCATACTCCAATCTCTGGTACTTCAGCCCAGTAATTCTGTTTACTTTCTCCTGTTACTGAGTTTATACTTCTTATCTGTGGGATGGTAATTTTGGTACAAACTATCACCAGCTGAGTCCCCTGAATTTATATTTGGGGAGTAAGATATATTGAGATAAAATTTTGGCTAGTTTTGTAAAATTAGTTTTTATCTAACCTAGGGATCCTGAGCTTCATCTATAATTTTGATAAAATTTCTAGCCACAATAATTAATTTTGTGTAAAATAATCTTAATGAACATGTGGTGATGGGTACTTAGAAACGGGTCCATATCACAATAATATACATGACTTTAAGTTGATTATTAGATATTTTTCTTCTTAAAAATCTTTCAGTTACTAGACGTTATCTTTTTTTTTTCTTTTTTGAGATAGGGTCTCCCTATGCAGTTCAGGCTGGCCTTAAGCTCACTTTGTAGCCCAGACTGGTCTCGAACTCGCAACAATCTTCCTGCCCCAGCCTTCTGAGTGCTGGGCTTACAAGCATGCACCACCACACACAATTTATCTTAATCACTTATATATTAAACCTATGTTATTAAATATTAACACATAACAAGTATTGTAAGCCTCCCTGAGTTTCTTCTGCTTTCTTTTATTATACTTTGCTGCCCATCAACTGTTTACTTGACAAGAGACTCAGTTCTTCGATATACACTGTTCTGCTACTATAAATACAGCTCTCAAGCATTCATCAGGATTCCAGTTGCTTCCATATACAGATACATCCCAGATTGATTTTACTTAGCCTCTTCAACTTACCCTTCCAAGGTATTTTTGTGTATCCCTACCGCAAAGGCATAAAACCAACATTTTATTTATGTACATGTCCTCAAATGAATCTCCACAAAACATTACGTATTTCTAATTTCTGTATCATTGTCAATATCTCCATTTTGACTCCAGCTGTTAGGATGTGCTCTGAGAAGACAATCAAGTCAGTTATCTACTTACTCCCTTAATAACTTTTTCTGATTAATTAATTTAATTCAAAACTTTCACTGTTGAAGATATTATCCTGTGATGACTTGCTGTAAGAATTGTCAAATCTAAAGACCCTGATAAAACACTAACTTCATGCACATTCACTTTAAGTTTTTATATATTTTTAAATTGCCAAGAAAAATAAATTGTTTTATATATTTGAAAAAAAATCTAAAGACTCTGTAAATTAAATCAACTCATTTTGCCTACATCTAGAAAGCATGTAATCAGTTTTCTTCATAGTGCTCTCCAGAAAAATGAGCTGTTCTTCAGACTCTTTTTAAAGGATATACGTCCTATAACATTTGATTTAAAGGCTAAGCTTATTATACGTAAATTCAATAGTTATCCATCTGTATATGCATTGTAACAGGTACCTAACCTTTTCTTTAATAAATCTTAGTCCTGTTTATGGATACTGTTCAGTTCTCTTTCACACAAAAACAATGAACTTGTATTTCAAGATGATTTAATTTGGCACACTTACATGATATGAGCATGTCAATCCATGTTCTCAGCTGTATGGCACTTACATGTCGATCCGTGTTCTCAGCTCTATAGTACTTACATGTCAGTCCATGTTCTCAGCTGTAGTACTACCCAAATTCATGTCCATGTAACATAGATAAACACTTATCTGGATCCTGGAGCATCTTCAAATTAAACAGACTGATGGAGAGATGTGTACCCAAACTATATAACCACAACCTCTGAGTAAATAGTGTTTCTAAAAGTACTTGATAATATTCCCCCTACCCACATTCAGGTACACTATAAGAAATAACCAATTTATTATGATAAAGACATTGTTCATTGAATTACATGGTAGCTTCTTCATGTGATTTTTATGTAGAAACCCATCTTGTCTTTCAGTACCAGAGATTGTACCATTTTTTTGTTCTTTTAACTTGCCTTTCTGGACACACAGACTTACAATATTTATAGAATTTCTTCTTTTTATTATTTGTTATAAAACTCAGAACCAAATTCCTAACTTTGTTCTGCAACAGAGCAGCATTAGCTGCAGAACAATGCAACAGTGGTAAGTGTAGCTGCTGTCCTCCTGCAACCCAGATTTTGTCTGTTAACCTAGTAGCTATGTTCATTCTCTTTGTTTTCTTATACCCCATAAATCGTGACATTTCTATTTTCTCCCAGCCCCATTCCTCATTATTGTTCATCGCTGTAACCTGCATTGTATTGCATAACTATCTAGCTAGCCTCTGTAAAGCTTACTTGTCCCTGATAACAAGCTTGATGAAGGCTTGGGTTTTCTTCAATTTAAATTTTGCCAATAAATTTCTGTCCTTTGTTATCTATAACCTTCAACTCCTCTCTCAGTCTTTGTCTTTCAATAAGTCCACATCTTATTCTCTCCCGTTTTCTTGTTGCTTTGTCAGAGTGGCTATTTTTCTCCACTCTAGGGAACTTCCCACCCTTTAGCAAATATTCTGCTGCCCTTGGCATGTCAATCATATTAAGCCTACTTAAATGCTTTCTTCCAAATATCTTCCAGTCCTTAATTGTTCTTGCTAATTGTAGCTCCTAAATCTTTACTTTCTGTTGAGATTTTCCTATTGGCATCACTTCTTTGTGGGTATTTCTATTATTTTTCATATACTTATAACAACAGCTTACATGCTGAGGCCTGTAACCTACCCATACAACTCAAGGTGAATATCTGGGAAATGCAATTAGATGCAAGTCAATGCAAAATCCGTATCTGGTATGCAGAGATTTGCCTTGCATCTAACTTTACAGCCATTGAAATTTTATTGTGTCATATCGTGTCGGTGGTAGCATACTGTGCTGTTATTTGGATATGTTTAATCATGTATCTGGGCTTTGTGCTTTAAATGCACTATAATAGGTGACCTAAAATTTATAGAGACTAAAATACTCTTACTAAACTGGGAAACATTGTGTTGGTTTTTTATATCTTATAAATATAATAAGTATAAAATTTCAGATATCTGCTTAAGAGATAGTACATCTGTATTTTGAAGATCAAAGTATATGGTCATAAGTAAAAAAATGATGAAAAATAGTCTTCCATGTTAGTCTCCTTAACTGTGTCCATGAGAAGTCAGTATAAACTATCATCAGAACCTTATGAGATTGGCAACTTCTAATATTTTGACATTCAGAAACTAATGGAATAATTGTATTTCACACACATTTTTGTATTATAAGTGGAACCTAGTAAATAGTCTGTAAAAGCACACACATTTAAGTCAGTAGCAGTGTACTTGTGCAGTTCTATAGACCATTGTTTTAGCCGTGATGCAAGTATCTTACCAATAAGGATAATTTATGAATAAAAATGTAATTTACTGAATACCTTGGAGTTAATGTTGATCACTTCATCACAGTTCAGTCATGTTTAGAAAATTTAAGCAAGCTGTGTGATTACTCCAGGAAGCATGGAATGATGTGTTCAAATTAGTACCATCTGTGGATAGCAAGAGATTGAAGTTTTTAGTCATTCTTAAAGAATGGAAATCTGATTCTCCATGCTAAAATGAGTGTAATCCTTTTTGTATCTGTAATTCAATAGGGCAGTTGCCTTGAAATAGTCCAGTTCAACACACATTTCATCAAAAGAGAAGATACTAGGTATAAATGAGGGTTATTGGTGGTCATTTATGAGTACTTGTGAAGGGGCCTTGTTAAAAATATTGCTATGAGTCATACTATATATTTGGCCTTGGATCATATTTAGTTCTGGTTCATCTTTTTAGAAACATTTATAGAAAAATGATAGATATTGTTCCACATGAAAATCAAGGGACGGCATCAGTGAATCATAATTTGTTCAAGAGTCAACAAATACTTACTGATCATTCCATCCTAGAGTGTCCCTTCTCTGTGCTTGTCATGTGGCAGGCAATGAAATTATTATACTTCCAATATCCAGGTTAAAAACAACTTTTTCCTGGACTTCTTGTTTTCTAAAACACTTGTTTTGATAATATTAGAATCTGTTGACTATATTAACTTGGTAAAAAAAAACTTACTTTGCATGAAAATTCATCATTAAATTCTTCCTTCCTAATATCTGAACTTCAGAGGAAAAGAGTTGGTTACTGAATTGTAGACATCTAGTTGTCCATACAGACAAGATTTCACAGAGCTACTTCTCTGCCTTTTCTTGCTGATTGGCTAATGGATAGTGACTTAGTGGGCCCTAGGAAAAGGAGTTGAAACATAGATGGATGGTTGGCAGGAGACCTAAAGGAAAGTTCAATGTCAGGATCATATATGCCCTGGTTCCCAAGGAGAAAAAGCATAATGTCAAGTCTTAATGAAAATAAAAAGTTAACATCAAACTAACTCCTCAAGCCTCCCTGAAGTTCTATTGATAAAACTAATGAGCTTAGTGTAGAAGGCCTAACATGATAAAATTCCTTCCTACATGTCTAAATTTTTCTCTACTCATCTACCACCTTATTGACACGGAAGCCTTCATTAAATGTCTTCAACATGCAGTGCTCTTCTCTCTGGTCTGAACCTGTCCTAAGGCTCTTTATCTGGGAAGTAATTCTTATTTTTAGGTCACTAATTAGATTATTCTTTATCAGGAAAGCTGGAAAGCCTTTCCTCATCATCTGTCCAAATCAAATCCCGTGCTCTGTCCCCTATATATTTGATCGTTATATTTAAACAATTGTTACTATGTGAGAGTTTTGTTCCAAAGTCCTGGGAGATACAATCCAATATGTAGATTTAGGTTTTTATGTGCCCATAACTTAGAGATGAATATATGCATCTTGGAGTGGTTGTTTAATATTTTATTGATATAGACATAGAAGCAAAATCTAGAACTTTTGTGTAAAATATTAAAATGAAGAGGAAATAAAAATAGATGAGATATCTTTAGAGTAGGTTTTCAGTGTAGAACTAAGATTTACAAGAAAGTAAACATCAGTTCAAATAGGGCTTTAAAAACTAATACACAGTCATCAGAAAATGAATTTGAAAATAAAGCCCTTCATAATTTTGAATTTTTCTTCATTCAGTCTAAACAAAGGATACATAAGCAGTGGTTGGCCATTTTGTAGAGGGGGATTGCGTGACATTTATATTGATTGTACAACAGGTTATCATAAGCTTTTGGCTTAATATGACACCATATGCTAGATCATAGTGCTAGAGATCAGAGGTCCAGGGAGGCTGTGACTTGGTTTTTCACTAAGTGCTACAAGCTACAATGAAGTTGTCATTTAACTCTTTTAGCTGTTTTGGTGTACAATTCAGTCTTCTTCCAAGTTCACATGGTTATTTCAGAATTGAGTTCTCTGACTTTGGAAGACAAAGGTGTCTTTTTCCTGACTGGGTCTTCCATAGGCCACTCCTAGCCCTTGCAGATAATTGGCATCCTTTATCATGAGGTCTCCTCTTTCTCCAACAGAGCAATGAAAAAATTGTTATACACTGAATGCATTTCTTATTTCAAATCTCATACTGTCTCTTCTAGACCTAGGCAAAGAAAATACTCTTCTTTTTAAAAGACTTATGTTGTGAGTTAGATCCATTGGGTATCTCTCTATAATGGTAATGTGATTTGGGTTTTTAATTACAGCAGCAAAGTTTCCTTCCCATCTGTACCTCAACCAGTGTCTAGGTAGAGAAGTAGAAGAAGCTGCATGAACAGCTGCTGGGAGTCTTGGGGAAAATTTATAGGGAGATAAATTGACCTAGATGATCTCTAAACTTCCCTCAAATTCGAGATTTTGTGTTTTTACTTATTCTTCTGCCTGTCACAGATTCAGCTATCAAAATAAATACTTTAAAAGCTGAGTTCTTTTCTACCAGGACCATCTTATTTCTTCTTGCCTGAGCAAACCAAATGGCCTGAGTATTTCTCCTTTTTTCTATAGTACAATTACCAGGCTGCACTTATAAAAGTGTAATTCTGAACATCTGATTCAGGCACTTTTGATAGCACTCCACTGCCTTGCTAGCTCTCTGTAAGCCCCCTGCATAGGAAATGTGCAAGCTATTCAGCAGCCTTTGTGTCTGTTATTGTCAACAAGATCTATAAGCTACAGTCAAATTTGAATTTAGCTAACATCTCACACTCTTGTAGAATCTCCATCTTTATAGATAGTGTAATCTTTTACATGTCATCTTCTCTGAAAACTCCTGAACCTTGAAGTCAGTATGTTGGTTTGAGGGATATTGCAAGGTTACCAATATAATAAGTACACATATTTTATAAGATTATTTATAATAATCACCCAAAGAATGATATGCAAAAGAGTGCAGGAAGTATGTCCATGCACTATAGACCAAGAATCCAGCTGAGGGCCTGGATCCCATTATAATGTCCCATGAGTCCAGCTGAAGACCTGGAACCCATAACAATGCCTCCCACAAATCCAACTGGAGGCCCAGAGCCCACAACAACATCTCATGCAGACCTGATTCATAGATCTGCACTGGGCAGGCCCAGAGGTCAATAGTGGAATCCCGAAAGTCTGTGCCAGCAGGATGAAGGACCTGTGCTAGCAGGCTGAGGGATCTGCATTGGAGCCAGGAAGTGACATTCAGAATAAGAATCAAAGCTCCCCCGAAAGGAACCACAGCTGCCCTCAGCAACAGTGAGGTCCCGAGCTCTTCTGATGGTGAAGACAGCTGAGTTTCCATCAGGAAAGCAATGCAGCAAGCTTCTCCAGGAGACTGGCTGTGCACCATCTCTGCCTCAGGAGCCAGGAAATGATGCTCCAAGTGAGGACCAGAGCTCCCCCAAAGTGAACCGAAGGTATTCTAATCACCAACATGGTTCCGAGCTCCTTGGAGGATGATAGTAGCCAAGTTCGTCAGGAAAGCCAACATGACAAGCTCCTCCAAAAGAACCAACAGCTCTTTACAGCTTCTGCCACCTCCCAACAGCCTTTCTCTGCTCCCAACAGCCTCAATTCTTCTCCAGGTCCGCCTCTTATGGTGCTGGTAGTAATCCCCGGGTGGGCCTCCCACACCCAGCACCATGCTTACTCAGTTCAGCTAGGGGTTATAAGTTAACCAGTTTTAAAATGATTGCTCTGTAAATACAAATTTTTCCTAAAAACATTATTTTCTCTAATTGCTATTCTTCATGATAAGTAAAAATAGCATAAAGTGTTGTACTTAACATATCTAGTATTTTGTTTATAACTTATAATGGCTAATTATATGCAGGAAGAATTGATGATAAATATTAACCAAAGTTAAGTAAGTGAAGCTGAGTCTAGGACTTTAAGTAATATAATTATTGTTTCTATTAATTTAGACCTCTTTTTGTCCCTGGGGGAAATATAAAAGTCATAGGTCTATAGATAATTTAATAAAAATTTAAGAGGAAATTGAAATTTCTTTATTTTAAAGAAAATAATACCAAAAGAAGAACAATAGCAAAATACAAACAAAAAAACACAAGGACATTAAAAGTGATACGGGGTTTCAAACCAAATGATAGGGATTAACAGTGGCTGTTATATGACATATTGTTATCTTCTACAAAGTTGCTCAGACCACCAGATGTAAGAATAGAAGACTGATCAAACCATTAAAGGGAATCAGAAAATAATAATTTAAAAGAACATTAGAGACAATACATAGTTTCGCTAGACAGGATTATAGGAAATTGAAATTTTCACTCAAGTCCGGACCTTGTTGCCCACCTGTAGTGTTGCACACCTCACGTCGGTATCCGCGAGGTGTTTCAGAGTTAATGTTCTCAAGGTAAATGCTCGGTGTTCCTCCCCCAAACTCGCTTCTTCCTCGGTCATCCTCTTCTTGGTTATGTGACTTCTTCTTTCTATCTGCTCAGTGCAGTGGCCCTAGAGCTTTCCTGTAGTCTCCTCATTCTCTCCTACTGAGCATGTCACACATCCGCAGACCCTGCCACTTCTTCAGGGTGCGTTTAGAAGCGTTATGTTTCAGTTCTGGTGCTGCCATCTCAGTGCAAGGTATACCTTCATTACCGCTGTGGTACCTAGTAATCAGTCTCCTTGTTTCCACCCTTGGTGCCTTCAGTCTGTTCCCAAGGGATAGCTGGAGTGATTCTGTGAAAACACGTTGGAAATGAAAGCTGTATCAGGAGCTGGTTAGAAGGTAACAGTCAGGTCTCCAGTGCCTCTTCTTGGAATTCATTTCCTGCTAGCAATTCTGATCTCCTTATTTTTCCTTAGAAATACCAGGCGTGCTTCCACCTTAGATCCTTTACTCATATTTCCTCTGCTGTGAATTTGCTTCCTTGAAATATTTTTATGGCTATCTCCCCCACCTTCATCAGGAATGTCTAATCAGTACGGACTTCTCCCACAAGCGAATTTAAAATATTATTACCCCGAAACTCTCTCTTCTGATTTCTTACTTATTATTCTCCTCAACACTGGTCATCATGCAAAACACTGTCTGTAATACCTGTTCATGTTTTTATTGTAAAAGCCCTCCTTACTTTATATTTCATAAGGACTAGTATTTTCACCTGCTCTTGTTTGTATTTCCAGCATCTACAATAACACCTACTTAATTAGGTGCTCACTAGATATTTACTTAATACTGAACTAATATGACATTTAGGAATGAAAATTTCCTAAATATTTATTAATTTCCTTTAAATGTGAGTATTGGGGATGGGGATATAGCTCATTGGCAAAGCACCTGTCTAGCAAGTCTGAGGTCATGAGTTCAATTCCCAGTACCAAAAAAAAAAAAGTGAATATTGTTCATATGTACTTTTCGTGAACTATGTAAGTATAGTTTTCAGACAAGTCATTGTTGTTCTTTTCATCCCAGTCTTCTCTGCATAGACTCTTGAACATATAATTGGAAAAACATGGTTGAAAAATGTTTCAGGACCATTGATGTTTCATATTTCTAGCCAGAAGATGCTTCTATTACATTTGCAATAAAACCTCTAGGAAAGTGTCAGGTCTGAGCTTTGTTGGATCTGGAATCCTCAACAGCAGGCCCCGATGCTGACTTGTGGTTTTCACTTAGCAGCAGACCTGTGTGTTGGTACTCCAAGACGAGCCATGCCATCGTAGGTGACATTGCTATCTCCATCTGTGTGTTAGCATCAGGGTGCGGGATTCTTGGGAATTTAATACTAAAACTTCAGAGTATCCCAAGGAAAATACTTAGGATGATGTGAGCATGGAGATTTTTCTACAAGTAAAGTATTTCCTTCTACATAAAGCCCAAGTATGTTTACATAAGCTATGTATGAATATTAGGAGTAAAATTAAGCTAAAAAAATCACAAGAGCTTTGTCCTCTCCCCATTTGGAATAGTAGCCCCTAAAGCATCACTGTAAGGTTTGGCTCATTAATGGTGGGGATATTAATCTAAGGAACACTGTAACTTGACAGCTGTACTAGGTGCTGCATAATAGAATATTTTTAAACATCACTCCTTTTTTGTTTTTAAAATGTTTGATAATTCAAATTTTTCTCCTTTAATCTTTAGTTCCCAGTGTTCCTACAAATATTACACTTTCTAATGTCCAGTCAACCAGTGCAACGCTGACATGGGTAAGACCTGACACTATCCTCGGGTACTTCCAGAATTACAGGATAACAACTCAGCTTCGTGCTCAGAAATGCAGAGAATGGGACTCCAAAGACTGTATTGAATATCAAAACGTTCAGTACCTCTATGAGCCTGACCTAACTGAAGAGACAGTACATGGCTTAAAGAAATTTAGATGGTATCGGTTTCAAGTGGCAGCCAGCACCAATGCTGGCTATGGAAATGCTTCTGACTGGATTTCTACACAAACTTTGCCTGGCCGTGAGTATTATCCTGGCATATGCATACTGATTTCTATTATGGTTTGTATCTTTGTAATCATGCTTTCTATTTAATCCAATGATATATCCAGTTGGATATATAATTATTGAACATAAAAACAAGCTAGTATATAGGCTAATTTATATTGTAACATATTTATACTTAATTGAAACCCAATGGATAATTAAATTTTGGTGATTATTAGGGTTTTTCTTAAGTTACCAAAGTTGCACCAAGGATAGGGTTATTTATTGACTTTATTTATTTATTTATTTATTTATTTATTTAAGGCAAGTTCTATGTGGTTTAGGCTGTCTTTGAACTCATTGTGTAGCCCAGGCTGGCCTTGAGCCCACGGTGATCCCCTGCCTCAGGCTGCCAATGCTGGGGGTTACAGACTTATGCCACCACATCTGTTGACCCAGGGTCTTATGTTCCAGCAAAGCATGTAGAAAGGTTCTCTTGTGATATACCATGAGGACATACTGATACGAAAGGGGCTCTTTCTTTTTATTTATTTATTTATTTTATTTTGTTTTATTTTAAGGGGCTCTTTCTTGATCAGTGCCTAAATTTCCTCTTCACATTTTAAGGCTCTGCTTCTTTAAAACCTTTCAATGACCTTAGGCTTTCACTCTCTTTCCCTGTCCCTCTCCCTTCCCCTCCTTTGCTCTCTCTTTCCTCCTCCCCTTTCCCCCTCCATCGCACTCTTTCCTCGATTCTCTCTCTCTCTGCTCTCTCTTTCTCACCCCATTTTTCTGATGAAGTACTTTTTCCAATTGTTGTTCTTTTGTATCAACAAAATTTTGAGGCAAAGAATGCCAAATATCTAGCTTCCAGCTCAAGATGGGGGAAGAAAATAATACAAAGAAATAATAATAATAAATAACAATAAATAATCTCTCAAAATTATCCAGCCTTCTATACATCTTTCAAGAACTTACAACTGGGAAAAGTTTCTTTAAATGCTTTTCCACAGACATCATTGAAACTATGGGTAAAGGCTCCTCTCGAAACTCTACTTTTATATTTTAAAATTCACTGGTCACCCTGTTCACTCAGACCACATCACTGACCATATTTAAATAAGTTTCTATTCTTTACCCTGAGCCTGATCTATATAGAGTTATAATCATTTCCATGCAATGTAAATCAATTGTCTGTGAAATCCTGTAACTTTGGGCTCTAAGAAATGGCTGGATTTTCTGAAATGCCATTTGCAGCCCACCTCTGGCACTCCAGAACAAATCTGAGTCTTTAAGTTTCCCCATTCTGACACCACCTCGTGTAAGTTCTCCAGGTGTGGGGCTTCTGGTACCATTACCTTCCCCTGACCAAGGCTGTTACTCATTGATTTCTTCCAAATCCAAATCACATTTTCTTAGGCATTTTGGTACCTATTAGTAGAGAAATACACAAACACACACAGATACTCCATACTCACCCGCACACGCACATGCGCACATCTGCGTGAGAATGCACATACACACACAGCCATATGTGCATACATTTTCAGCTAGATTTTCAGCGACAAGTGGTTACTATGTTAGGACCTTAACGACAGTGAAATCGACTTTGATCAAGAACATTTTATAGGCTACTCAGTGTGTCTGTTGTTAAAATTTCCCAGAGTGCCAGGGGTCGTGTTTGTAATAGAAAATGTGTAATACATGTTAGTTCATGTAATTCAGCATTGGAGGTAGAATCATGATGACACATCTGTCAACATATTAGTCAACCAGTTTCTCTTTTTGAGCAGGTTGACTTTGTTTCTGCTAAGAGCAGACCTTCCTGATGGTTCTCTCTTAGTGTGTTTTGGTGACTTCTCATATTCTTCTGTTTCCTTCTTAGATTTTAAATATTGGATCTATTTCATATACCCATGTGGTCTATACATGGCCTTTTCTCTTCGTTACCACCATACAGCCCTAGGAGATCATAAGGGTCCTTCTCCTACCCTATGGATTTAAATCTCCAAATCTGTCTCCAGTCCTGTAAACTCCACAGAACTGCTGACTGGTATATTTATCTCATCAGTGATATCATTGAGCATGTGCACCAAATAAAGCCCTCAGAACTACTCTGGCCTGAACCCCAAACCTTGTCATCTTCCTGTCTTTCTTACCTTGGTAAGTTATACCGTTACTCATCTCTTTGCAGAAAATGAAGATCCGGACAGCATTCCCTTTTCCTCGCTTTGGCCGGTGATTCATTTCAAATACTTCACCTGAACCAGTCTGTCCGTTTGCTCTTGTCAAGCCCTTGTGACTGCCTCCTCTGCAGTAACTTGACTGGCCTCTTGGCCTGTCAGGCTGATCTTGTAAAGCCTAAAATAGATATTACATTCCTGCTTAAAGTTACTGAATGAATTTCTGTTGCTCTTAGAATGAGATTCAGACTTCTTAACAGGATTAACAAATCCCTACATGATCTTGTTCTTTCCTAACACTTTAACCTCATCAATAACCACTTTCCTCCTTGCCATCACATTCCGCACACACTAGACTTATTTTTGCTGCTTCAACACAAGAAAATTCTACAGTTTGGGCTGTTGGCCTGTTCTGTTAGGCTGAAATGTTTTTCCATATTTTCCTCCACAGAAGCAGAAGAACATCTCTTTATTGTTTTTTTTACTGAAGTGATTCCTGCTCAGAACAAACTTCATTGAGCACGCTTTTTTTTTTGGCGGTACTAGGGATCAAACTCAGGACCCCGCACTTGCCAGGCAAGTGCTTGTTCAACTGAGCTATATCCCCAGCCCTCAATTTAAATTAGCAATGCATTAATTTTGTGTAACATAATTGGATTGTAAGGAGCATTCATGAATACCTGATCTTTTTAGTTGTTTGGTTTTAGAAACCACCTTGCTTATCCCTATTTCCTTGAAGTCTGGAATACTACGTGCCATCAGTATGCACTCTAGAGGCAATTCCTGAATGAGTGAATCTTGATAAAGTACAGCAAGTGAAGGAGAAGGAATCATTTTCCAGTGTACATGATGGTGAGGATAATGGTACCCTGACAAAGAAAAGAGAAGCTTGCAAAAGACCAAAATGAGTTTTGGGATCAGTCAACAAGAATGATTGTTTTGAAACTGGGCTTTGAGAAGAAATAACTATTCATATCTAAATTAAGACAGACACGAATAGGTATATAAAGATTAGCATATGGGTAAATCTAAGGGTTTCAGTTGCTTCAGCTGGTAAGTGTAAGTAAAAATCACAAATGAATATTTGATAGAAAAGTGAGACATCTGACTGAAAGAATAAATTGGAAAGCTCAGGAACTAGAAGTTACTTGAGTCAGACAGGTACCATGATGAAAGAGGTTGAGTGATGTAAGATAATCGGGAGCAATGGAACCCAGGACAACTTAACAGAGAATGTGATGTCTAGAGGGTAGTTTCAACTTAGCTCTAGGTGATAATTTTTCTATAGACAGTCCATGATATTTCAGAGAAACAATAAGTTTACATGTTTTATGTTAAAACAATTTCTTGCTTGAAGTCAATTTTTAAAATCTAAAAATTAATTGTTCAGCCTAAATATATCACATCATAGCTGTGGACAATTTGGTTAAAATATGTTTGCCTGTGTGTCTTCTGCCATGAAGGGCTCCATCCTGTTCCTTCTCAACATCTCATGCAGGAGAAGCTGCTTCTACCTACTACGCTGTGCCAGGACATTCTAGTGTATCAGCTTTTAAAAGCACACTTAAAGATATTAACTAGCATGAAACAGCATAACAATGTGATTAATCAGAACGTGGCAATTAAGACTGGAAAGTTAGATTTTTAAATAATCTCATATTCCAAGTCTTGGCACTTGAATGTCATCCCTTTCACCCAACTCCTACTTTCTACTGCATTTCTCCCTATGACCATGTTTTACTTGCATGGGACAGATGGAAAACAAGTATGGTCATTTTGAACTTGTTGATGTTGACAAGAAATAACTACTCTAATCTAAATACCTAGAAAACAGGCAGAAACAAATGCTTAGAGATTGGAATATGGTTAAAGTTGAGGGTTTTATTTGCTTGAAATTTGACTTTCCATCACTGTGACTGGAGAGAAAAGTGAGTGAAAAAATACATGCTTCAACATTGTGAAATGTACGATTTCCTAAGAATTTAAACTTTTCAGATGTGTAGTCAATCATATTTGAGGTTAATAAATTCTTTTAATTGTTTAAGCTATGATAAGCAGTTTAAGACTAAGGAATGGAGGTTTGTTTTTTCCTTCCAATGGATACACATTTTTAACTTCTGAGCTGCATAATTACACAGTAACAGAATAATTTCATTCAGTATACAAAGCCAAGGAAAGATAATCTGAGATATGAAAGATAAAAAGTTACTACATATATTGATATAACATAATACATATAATGAAATAATGCATAGTATAAAAATAAAAGAATTTAGAACATACAGCCAGCAACAATCTTAAAGAACACTAATAATTTCAGTAATCACAAAGTAAATAATGTTTTGATATTGATTTTGAATAACAAAGATAAACATATGAACATTTTGCAAACAAAATGTTATGAGGATTAAGAAAATTAGTAAGTTTCATATTATCTGTCATTGACTCAAATTTAGTGTATTTCATATGTCCTATAATAATAACTATTTTTCTATGTTAGAGAAAAGACTAATCAAAATATAAAATCACTATCTCAGATAAGTGTGTATTTTGTTCTAATGACATCAGTATTAATGTATTGTCTTATCAAATCTTGGAGCTGCTTGATAAAGTTAGTATAATTAAATTGCCCAAAATGTAAGTAACAAATAAAAGGCCACCAGGATGAATTATAAATATGAAAAGTTCTAAAATGACTCATAGCATAGTCAAATATGTTTTTATTAACACTCTTGAATCTCATAATGAAGAACAACAAAGTCAAAGATTCAGGAAACAAAGTCAGAACAAAGGCTGAGAACTAAACTGGGTTACTCTCTGATTTTCAGTCTACAACAATAAAAACAGTAAGCACAGCTAACAGTACTGAGCCACATCAAACTAACATTTCCTTTTCCAAGGTACTCTGATTTAGGTAAGTGAAGCCAAAGTGTCTTTCTCCTTAAATCATCTCTATAATAGCCACAACTCCATGCCATGGATACATAGACACAAAGGACAATCATTACAAAGGGCAAGAATATTTAACTGGAAACGTTAGGTTTTGTGGATTATTTTAATCTTTTTTTTATTTCTGGGATGATTTGTGTACTCAATCTGAGTTGTGTGTGCAGGGCAGGTGAAATAGAGAACTGTGAAATGTGTGTGTGGTGCACAGTAGACACTTACCATGCTGAGGAAATATCCAACTTTAAAGGAGTGCGGGTGTGAAATTAGTATGGAATGAAATGGGACTCTTGTAATGTGTATCTCCTATAGACCACCAGGACTGGAAGACAGCAAGAAAGGAAAATTCCTGGGGTAACACTTAGGTTGTGAAAACCACAGGATACCATACACATGAGGAATTTTAACTACCCAAACATCTGTTAGGTTAAAAAAATTCAACAAAACATGCCTCATCAAAGAAGTGTCTAAGGAATGTAACTTTATAATCTGAAAAGAAGAAAAGCCAAATAGAGGGCAGAGTACATCATAGCACTATTTAAAATAAGACGTTGTTAATGCATTACTACATATTCAATTATTTTTCCTAGTTTACCCTAAACTGTGTAATAAACACATAATATGGTCAGCATCATAGTAACAGACATATAGATTATTTTTTCTTTAAAAATACCTTTATATTAATATATAATGTTAAAAAGTACTGTCAGCCATAAGTAAACAGGGCATATAATCCAAAACACACAGACACCCATTATGTGCCAGTGTATTTTTTGAATGGTTACTGTTCTGTGGTCACTAGAGGAAAAATAAATATAATTTATTCTACACATGTGGTTATCCTTACATGAAATTTGTTATATGCTGTTGAATATCTTCTAAATTTAACATCAAAAACTGTCAAGTGTGTAATTCAAGATATCTTCTTTATCCTCTGTGATGGGACAGAGAGAGAGAGAGGGGTGGGGAGGGAAGGAAAGAGGGAGACAGAGAGACAGAGAATGACTACTTAAATTTCCACGGACATCTCAGCCTCCATATTGCCACTGCCCCTGCCCTTCTGTCAGCCTTTCCCCCATTGGTTCCCTGCTTCAGGGTGTTGCACCACTCTTCCAGTTCTTCAGACTAGCAGCTTATAAACCCTTTTCCATTCTTCTCAGCCACCTTTATGTCACAATTCAATACATGAGTCCTATTGAATTTACCTTGTAAACATCTCTAGTATTTTCTTTCTTTTTATTTTAAGCATCTCTTAAATCTAGACTCGTAATATTCATCTCCTAAAGTATTATACAGAATCTAAACGATCTCTGTATTTTCTACCATTCATATGAACTTAGCTTTCAGATACATTTCATAAGGAAAAATTTAAAAAAAAAAATTTATCTGACCATGTCATTCCTCTGTTGGAAATCTTTGGTAATGTTGTTTACCGCATGTAAAACTCTTACCTTACAGTAAGTTATTGAAGGTCATTTTTGCTTTTGTTTGTATTCCTCACACATGCATTGCTCTTTCTCCTTTATGCTCCAGATTCTGAGCAATTCCTTCTTGCTGTGCATTCCATCTTTCTTTTTCAGAGATCAGCTACATTTTCTTTCTGTTCTACATCTCTTTTGAAAAGTATTTTAAAAAGTCACTTCCCACTCCCACTTCCTAAAACTTGCTTCTAAAATACTGAACATACTACATCATAATTAGTTACTGCTATTTTTAGTGAGACAGTGAGTTCCTTAAAAACAGAAATGACCAGGAAACCATGTGTTATACATGCTTCACCCTCCAATTGTGCTTGTTATTTAAGTGAAATAAATCAGACATACAAGCCTAACCATCACATGATTGCTCCTATATGACGAACACAAAACATAAATACAGAGAAACATGAAAGATAAATAATATGAAGTAGCAGGACAGATATTTTGCAGATAGGAAGAGGACCAAAAGTTTTGTGGGGGGAGGTAAAAAAGAACCAGAACGTGTTCTGTACAAGTTCCATGGACCCCTGAGGAATGTGGTCATTCTGCACTACAAATAGGTACTCATAAAAGTAAAAATTGAGAAAAAAGGTTACAAAAGTTAAAAAAGACTCTATAAATGTGGAAGGAAGATATTTAATTTTAATGGAAAAGTATTTTGACATCAAAATTTTTCATATTTCAAAATAGTTCATACTAATCTTCGATTATTTTAATATAAAGCTTGTTTTTCAAATACTCACATTGTTTTTGCCAAATTTAAAAATTTCTGGTCATCCATTGCCCCTAATTGAAATGTGACTTTATTTTACAAAACCAGCCTATTTTATGTTATTGATTATTTTGTGAGTTTATCTTTTATTAGCCTAAGAAATAAATTATTTCACATAAGAAAGAAGTATGCATATAATAAACTTAGGAAGATTTCATTCAGTGAAGGAGATTAATGAATACCTATTTTAGAATGAAATGTATGTATACACACACACACACACACACACACACACATATATATATATATATATATACATTTGATCATTGAGTAATACATTTGATCATTGAGGCAGAATTTTAATAGGCCAATGGCCCATGAAAAACAATGTATTGGAAAAATGATGGTTAAATTTGGAGCGCTAACTATGATTATGAGTAGAAGAAACTTGATAAATAATTTAAAGCACCTAATAAGCACCTAAACTTATTTAATAAATTATTCAACTAATTAATGCCAAACGCTTTTGTCATATTATTAGAAACATCTTCTAGAATTTAATTCAATTTGTTTTTTAAATCGCTAATGTAAACAAATAGGTTTTTAGCACCATGGCTAAAAATCAAAAGAAAGCATGTAGATTATCTTTATATGCAGCTTAAATCATCAAGTTTTTAAGCCTGCTTTACATAAAGAAGAAAATGTTGTCGCCATTTACAGATCAGCTCCTTTTTCTTTTTAAATTTTAAGCGCATTAACTCCGTTTGTTATCTCTTCAAATCTCACATAGATTTTAATTTGCATTTATTCTTCTCATGATCCTCTTTCTCTGGTTCAGAGTGAAGTGTGAGGTGGGATTAATGTATTATGAGCTTTGGCTTTTAACCTCAGCTCGGTTCTGCCTCAGTATCAATGGGTCCTGGGCAGACAAAAATTTGTTCTTTCTCTTCTGCAAAGGAAGTTGGGAGAATTTTCATCTAACTATAGAAAAATCTCAAATTTGAAAGAGATTCCCATGATTATGATACCTGAGAACCCTATGCTATGCAGGCTGTATTTCCCTGAAAATCAGACCTAGCTGAAAATAATCAGCCTTGAAAACCCTAGACACCAAAAGCCCAGCCCCAATCAGCCTGTCCTTCCCATCACTTCCTCGGGGGCTACTCTGTAAGGCATGTAAGGAGGGGGCAAATTACCAGAACATATTTTAGCTCTAATACTTCATTATAGTAATGACCTTACCTTAATTATTCTATGTTGTTCCTATGCAGAGCTTCAAGATAGTATGGAACTGCTGACATTTTCCTGGGTCCTTTTTTTTTTAAAAAAATTATATTAGAATATGTTTGCAGTGCATAAGGAATATATTTAAGTTCATATGGAACGTGATGATTTGTTATTCTAGGAACTTTGTGACTGAAAGGCGGTGATGGCAGGAAAAAAGCTGCTTTCCAGTGCTGCGTGTCCCAAATGATAAGTGGAAGTAGATCAGTCTGATACCCAAATCTTCATGTTGACTACCTGCTCCTAAAGTTCCTCAACAGCTACTTGTCTATCCTTCACAGAGGCAGTGATTTAAGCCCCTCTCCATCCTAGTTGCTAAGAGTTGTTATCACTGGTCACCTAATCTGAAAAGCACTGTTACTATTTTTTCAAAGGGCAACCTAATATTGGAGAGCAGTTGTTCTTCAACTTGCACTGCAGGCATTAGATTCACCCGGAGGAATGTTCATTATTGTGTTCCATACCTGGGCTATAATTCAGCCAGTCTGAGATAGGACTTCAAAAGTTTCTGTGACTCCATTAGTGATGTCAATGTTTCTGGCCTGCAGACAGCACTTTGAGAACATTACTATAGTGGCGTTTTGTAAGCCGGGTGCTAATTCTGGGAAAATACATGCTGTCTGATCTAAATTAATGGCACTAATATAATATTTTCATTCTTATCTGATCTACCTGGCATTGGGATTGAGAACTTTTTAAACATTTTGTATTTTTTTCAACAAGCCAGTCTGAGATTATTCAGATAACAACTCATTTAAGCATCAGATGAGGTGACCATACCATGAAGCCTAATTCTATGAACATCCATTTCATCATTTTAGGTATTTAATAAATGGTCTAATCTGGTAAATTCTTAGTTTGCAGAATTTCCCCTTCATGGTTCTACCTTACTGTTGGGAAATCTAACAGTAAAACAAAATTAAAGTCTTGTAAAATGGTAGCAAAATTTTCAGAGTCCAACAATGGCATTTGATACTAGCCAGTGAAGTTACTGGGCCCTAGGGAGCCATGCAGTTGCAGGAAAGTGCAGCCGGGATTAGAGCGCTACCACCCCCGGACAGGAACTGTGAGGAACTTAATGGCTAAGCTTTCTCAGGGTCCTCAGTGCCTTGAATAACGTATGTCACAGGGATTCGACCCAGCCAATTAGATTTCCTCCAGTGTCTAGAGAAGTCTACACCTCAAAGCTGTTTCTGCCAGGTGTGCTGAATCAAGCACAACTCACTCTCCTAGAACTTGTTATTACTTGTTGAGAAAAGACAGAGCCCTTTTCTTAGTGATGACAGTTGATAGGAATCTGGTGGTTGGTGAATCAGATCCTGAAATTAAAATATCCCATATGGTAGGCCTTTTAAATCAACTTTATTTAAATTCAAATAGATGTGCAATTTAATCACATGTATGCAGAACTCAGAATTTCCTGCCTTATGAGTTGCTTTAAAATTTCTTGTTTTTTTATGCTTATTCTTTTGGAAGATTCAGCAAAAAATGATGCACGGAAAACCATAGAGTATTTCTTGTAATGTTTTCAACTATTAAATTAGATTTACAAATATCTGGAGAAGGCAAAGTTACTAAGTCTGAATGTGCTTATTCTGAAAGGAAAGTATTAGACACACCGAAACTTCTGGTTCTTAATCACAGTGGCGCAGACTTGGGGCATTCAGGCTTTTATATGTATGAGCAAAATGATGGTCTATCCAGACTCACCTTTCAGCTAACACACTTAGCATCAAGACACAGATGGATGGGAAAGATGACCCTGACCCACATAAGACCCACATTCCTGTGCAAGGATAGAAGCATGATAATCAGGAAATGATGGTTGTTAGTTACAGAAAATGCATTATTGTGAAAACCAGGGAAAAGTGCTTATGAGAGGAAGTGATTGGATTATGGGAAATGAGAGAATAAGAATAGATCATTCCCACTGAGTAAATTGCTGTGATTTATAAGGGAAAGGGTATAGTGATATCTTGGCCCATTGCTGACGAGATTCACTTCACAAACAATCCTAAATCAGAATGTGACAGTTTATGGGGAGACAAACAAAATCTCCCAAAGATGCTTTTAAGTTGCAGTGCTTTCAAACTGGCATATTTTCTACGCCCCAAACCCTACTACTCCCAGCCTCTTTTGTTTTCGTATCTCACATTGCTAACGATAATTCTGTATTACCCCCTCATGACTAGTAACAGCTCACTATATACTCTGATGAAAGAGATAATACTGGGTATATTTTACTTGGAATTTTAGGAATTATGACAAATTTCCAAAAGAGGTTATCAAAAAGCAGTTGAAAATGCTATGTTTATAAGTATACACTGTTTGAACACAACTAGAACAATTAGATGCTGCTTTATAGTAGGTAAGAATTTTGGTCTGAATCATTCTTTTAAATTTCTATGATTAAATACAATAAACCAATATATTTCTTTGCTTCAGACAGATGATATATGTATAGTTATCTGTTATATCTATTATATGTGTTAATGTATATTTACATACGTATATAATATAACTGTAGGTTATATCCACAATTTAACACATGTATGCTAATGTATTCATATGTGTATATATATATATATATATATTTACTTTCAGTTTTTAGCTTGCATTTAAGAGTTTTTATGCTTTAAGAACCCAGTGATAATTCCAAGAAAACTTTTTCACAAAACTACTCAACAGAGAGAACACTTGGTAACAAAACAAGCAATTTAATCAGTTTAAAGCAATTACTTCTTTTAAAAAAAGAGGGAAGGGAGGGAAAACAACTTTGGGGAAAGTTCAAGAAATGACGTTTAAAAGTACAGCTCAGCTTGAGGCTAAATGCCTTGAGTTTGGGAATGAATATCACTGTATGGAACATGAAATATTTAGTAGTATGGATGGTTAAATGTGTCACGAATGATATTTGAAATGTCACTTTTAGCTCTGCTTGGGGTAGCCGACATTCCCTGATGATGGCTGTGATTGCTATTACTAAAGGAATAATTACAGGTAGGCGTTTCACAGTGAAAGGCACAAAGCTGAAATTGAAGCGCTGGGTGCTGCTGTATAGACGTCATTGCAGGCTGAAGCTTTCCTTGGGTAATGGTTTTGGATCTATCTTCATTGACACTCCAAAGATCCACCCTGAAAGGCTCAGAAAATGTGGACATTTTCCCCAAAAAATATTTCCAAACACAAACTACTGTCCATATATAGTAAGAGAAACATTTTATCAGCTTTCTTAGTGAAAAATTCCTCAGCAAGTTGTTCATGGTATCTACACAAGAATAAGGGGACATTTGGTAGACTGGTGGAAGGAATTTGGAATTTTAGATTGTAATCCCAGCAATGCTGAGTTTGCATATTGTATAGATGTGAATGAATCAAATATATTCTGGAGATGATCATTTCTCCTTTGGTCTAACTAATTTTGGTCCCTCTTCTGGGTATGAGTTAGATATTAAGCACAGCAATGTATTATATATTCTTCTAGCTATGATAATAAATAATTATATTTATCTTTTTGTTCATGATAGTTATTATTACAAAGATTTTTAGCAGATTTTATCTTTGAAAGGCCTTAGGTAATCTGTCCCTCATTTCCTCTGTGGCTCTCTCATTTATTACATTATTTAGATTGTTCTGTAGTTGCATCTGAGTACTATTCATGAAATATATTAATGCTGTTATTAAATATATTTTATGAGTTAAGTTAGTAATCTAAATTCCACACATAACATTATCTCTGTGGGAAATATGTTCTAAATATCAATCATTTACTTATAAAGGTTGTCATCACTATTAACCTCTGTCTTAGCTTGTTTTCTGCTACTATAACAAAATACCAGAGATTGAGTAATTTATAAAGAATAGAAATGCATTTACCCACCATTCTGGAGGCTGGGAAGTCCAAGGTCAAGGTTTGGTTGTCTGGTGAGAGTTGTATCCTTTGGAGGAAAGAATGCTACCTCCTTACACTGTGGAAGGTTGAAGGGCAAACTAGCCAGATGCTTTGTAAAACCTCCTTTCTAAGGACATTCTATTTTGGCTACATTTTTTTTCTGTTGCTGAGACAAAATACCTGACGCCCAATATTAAGGGAGGAAAGGTCTATTTAGCTTACAGATTGTGGAGGCTGGCTCCAAGGCAGGGAGGCATATGGTAGAGGGCAACTGCTCATGGAGGCAGAAGACAGCAAGAGCAAAAGGGAGGAGGAGGGGCAGCAAGCAGCCTCTTCTTCTCCTTACATGTGCAAATCTATCTGCCCCAGGGTGGTGTGGCTCTCACACCCATAATCAATCAAACCCTAAAAGCCTGCCCCATGACCACATGAGAGTTTGGGGGGACACCCAGACACAAACCGTAACAGGACCTTAACCCCATTCGCGAGAGGAGGAGCCCTTGTGAGGCATCATTTTCAAGGGCCCCACCTCTTAATACCGCAACAGTAGATTTCAACATCTGGATTTCGAAAGGGGCACTTTGAAACTATGGCAACATCTTAAATACTTCTGTGGTATTAAAATCCTCTGGCTATCTTCATAGCATGTGAGTAAAGAGAACTACATGCACAAGATATTTCATACTATCCCATTAAGTAAGGAATTACCTGGAAAGAAACTATAAAAAATTCCCAGCCTACCCTAGTCTTGTTTTCTTAGTTTTATGTTCAGCTCCCCATTTGTCAGGCAGGCATCCTAGTTCTGTTGAATTTTTCAGACTCTGCAGGTAGAAACTCAGATTTCTCACTCCCTCCTACAGTCTTACTCCACCAAAAGCACCGTATGTTCTTGAAGGCGCCGTTGTGAAGCGTGAACATTTTCCCAGGATTAATACATGAATTAGCTTTACTACTTCTTCCACCTTGCTTTGTACCTGCATCTAGTTAGCCACGCCTTCTAAATATAGACTTCATCTTTCCTTATATACCAGCTGTCGTTTTTATAATTTAGGGTCTCACTCACATCTGGCATTTTAGAAATGCAAATCTGGACTCAGTACAAATCAGAGTACTTACATTTTTTTTCCACAGAGACTTAAAGTTTCTTCCTAAGTCACTGGAAAAAGTATTTCCTTTCTCAGAACCTTAGTGCTGGTGATATAGCTCAGCAGCAGAGTGAAGTTCTGGGTTTGATTTCCGGTCCAAAGAAGAATGAACTCCAAAATCTTAAACATGATAATCAACATTCCCAAATTACTCTTTGACTATTTGCTGATTATTCCTGTGCATAAGCGCTGCTTTCTCTATGATATCTCTATTCCCTGAATGTGGGAATTCTGAATCTTTCCTGTACTGTAGATTTCTGGCAGTCTGCTAAAGTTTATGGGTATCTTCACAGAGTAGTATTTTTGAATGTATAATATAACAAATGTGAATTATCAAGGAAATCAATTCAATAGTAAAATCATTCTGTTGGTTGATCTGTTGATTATGTGTTTGTGGTTTTATTATAGCCTCCTTAGAATGGAAGTGCCCCAGTGCCATTCTTCTGATTATTAAAATTTTCATCTTGTAAAGCCTATGACAGCTCCCAGGGATTTTTCCCCACAGTTTCCTTCAGTCTCTGCCCATCCAGTCATCACGTTGCCTTTTTTTCCTTCCATGGTAAATTATTTGTATTTCTAGTTAGTCTTTGCCTTTACTCTGCCATGTTATACTACACTTGATCAATTAACAATAATGTTCTAAGCATTGAAATAGCCACTTTCACTTATGTTGTCTTCATAATTTTTCAAAGTGTGAAATATGATATGATGGAGGAAATAAGCAGTACAAAAATCATGCAAGTTGTTGCTGTCCCTACATTATAAATACTTAAGGAAAGGGATGTTTTATCTTCCTGTTACATATTTTCAGGATCTGTGTTATAGAGCTTGTTCAGTAATGTTCAATGTAGATTTTAAAATTACAAATGTTGGAAAATACTGGCTGTCACTATTGAATATCACTAGAATTGACCAGGGGCCCTGGTAGGATAGCGAGGGGGACAGTAATATTCCTAGGTTAATGTCTATGGCCAATTAACTGTGACTAAATCCATCTTGGCATACTCTTACCCCTTCTAATTTCTAGTGGCTGCAAAAACTGAAATTACACATAAGGGCTTGCAATGTTAAATTTCTTGAAATCCTGTACTTTCCTTGTTTTACCCTCTCAAAAAAGAAGAACTCAGAAAAAAAAGACGAATTGATTTATTTTGAATAATAATGAATGCTGGGTATATCTGAAACTTACTTTCTAATAACAGATAAGAGTAACTGGGTAACCTATTTCCCATTCTATTTGCTCAATGAAAACAAAACAAAAATAATCCAGCCCTATTTACACTTGTAAGACAATATATTTTAATCATAATTCTTTATATTACTTTCTGTTTTTAAGGATGCTTCTTTACCACTCTGAGTAGTCAGACATGTTCTGCAAGAATTTTCTTAACACAGTATTTCTAGGTTATCTGTTTTTACACAAAGCTCTTTTTCAAAATGATTTATTCAGCAAATGTAGGTAATTTTTCTTTCCAAAATATTGTTTGAAGTTTAAAAATCATGTATTTGATTTTAATTAATTTCTCATGGGGAAATTCTTTGTGTATAGTAACCAATTTTAAAGTATTAGCTCTTTTGGTTTGCTAATGTCTTTAGCAGGCTGTGAACTGCAAAGTAATGTAAAATTGATTCATTGTGACTATCGAGTTTTCTTGGTGCGTTATATTATTGTAGTGTAGCAAGTACCAACTAATGTAGCTGAGTAATTGTTTTTCTTCTGTCACAGCTCCAGATGGTCCCCCTGAGAATGTGCGTGTAGTGGCGACATCACCTTTCAGCATCAGCATCAGCTGGGGTGAGCCTGCTGTCATTACCGGGCCCACGTTCTACCTGATCGATGTCAAATCGGTGAGGCATGGCTGAAAGTGCAGGTTCTGGAGCCAAACGCTCTGATTTTGAGTCCTTGCTCTCTTAGACCTTAGGGAACGTACTCCTCTGTGTTTGTGGATTTATTGCTGTAAAATAAAGAATAATAATGCTATACACAAATTCTGTAAGAACTAAAGCAGTTAATATGGATTAAAAAAACTTAGATTATTTCCTGACACAATAAGTGTGAACTTTTAGTAATGTGATTATTAGTATTATATTTATTCACAAGGTATAGATGGGTAAATAAACACATGGTTAAATTTATGAGAACGCTCGGCTTTAAAAATGTGGAAAAGAACTTAACAGTGGAAAGGGACAGAAGAAGGGAGAACACGTTAAAGGAAGTATCTGTCAGATAATATCAGAGCTAAATCTTGAAAAATAACTGTAGCAAAACATGAAAACTGGAAAACAAAGGTGTAAAAGTTAGTCTCATTCAAGGAAAAGCAAGTAATGTAGCATTCTTAGGACTTACCATTAACAAAGATAGCTGAGATGTGAAGCTGGGTGCGTAGGCCAACTGTGTTACATATTTCAGAGTTTGAGTTTTATGTTAAGGATGGCAGTTAAGAAGTTAGAGCAACACAATGATACAAGTGTGTGGTGTACAGGACAGGTATGTTGCTCTAGGTGGTTTGAGTGCAGCATTTGGGTACAAAGTGATGCAAGGACACAGGAAACTATAGAAATAAATGAAAGAAAATAAGTGCAGAGAAAACGTAATAAGGGAACAGAATGAAAGATAATGTAAATCCACAAAACTTGTCTAGAAAGAGGCAATTCATAATGTTGAATGTAAGGAGAATCAAAGAATATTATCAAAATACGATTTGGAGAATCACAAGGAAGAATAGATTTATAAAGGCAAAGAATGGCTCAGTAGTAGACAATGAGTTTGAGGGGCTTGGGATTCCTTGATGTGAGGATACACCATGAGTAGTACTACCTTTGGGTATGGAACTCATGAGACAAATTCTAGATTTACACATTTGTACAGTTCTGGTATTTGTGAGAGAGCTTGCCTTACAGAAGTACATGAAATTAAATATGGAACATGTAAACTAACAGGAGAACCGGAGGATGTTACCTTGAAAGATGCAAACAAATAAAAGGTCACTGAAAACTCAAATTACACTCAATGGACAGGCAAAGGAAAAGTGGGCAGCAAAAATCAAGTCCTTTCTGTAAAATAGGGCGCTCAGCAATGTAGACAACACAGAACTGTCAGCTAGGATAAGGTCCATACATATTTCCCTGACTCCTGCTTAGGACTTGCGGGGCTACATGACGACTCTCTTCTAGCAGGCCCTGATGCATTAAATTAGTTTATCTGTGGCGAATTCTTCTCCTTTTCTCTGCCTTGGTCTCCTCATATTTTGTAATTCTATCATGTCTTCATATTAATTCTTAAGTAGAAATACTTCTGCCTCTCAATCATTAGATGAAAATTTAAGGGATTATGGGTGTGTTTGCTGTCCCATTCATTTCTCAGTGTCTGTTCTGTTTTTAGAGCATATTTGTGCATATCTCAGTGCATTATTAGCAAACAAAAATTAAAGTGAATAGTTAGGGGATATGCATTAAAAGTATGAAATGATAAAGCTGTGCTCTATCAAATACCAGACACTTTTTTGAGAGAAATAGTTTTCCCTTGGACTTTGGTTAAGAGAAGGGAAAATAAAATATTTCTAGAAGAGATTTTGTACTTTTATCCCTGTAGCTTTCTTACCTGGCTTAAAATTGAGCAAGAAAAAAATAGGAAAATAACTATCTAATTATACATACCCTGATATTTGATGTAAACAAATTCCCTTAAATTACCTAAAAGGGTACTAAGACACAGAGAAGGTAAATAACTTTCCATGCAACTAAGACTTGGGTAAAACTAGTATATAGCAGTGTGATGGGAGAAAGGAAAAGTCATCGTATAGAAAATTAAATGTGTTAATCTAATATACAACCTCATCAAAACTCTTTTGGGTCAGTGATAGTAATAAGTCAAAGAGATTGTAGTAGTTTCCTTTAGATACTTAAAATAAAGGAGCATCATTAAGTTTCTTCTGTTCTTTAATTGAACACATTTTAAATACCCCATTGTTCCAGTATTGTGCTAGAGGGTCATTGTGTACAAGCGAACAAACCTCACATAGTCACTGTCCTTATGGAGCTCGTCTGAACTTCATTTCAGAAATATGTGAACTTTCAGCATTCAAGAATCATTGGCTCCCAGGCCAAGGATAAACATGTAAATCTGCACTTTCCAGCCTGATTGCTGCAAAACACTACCCCCAACGGAATGATACTCTCCCTTTAAAAGATACAAATGAAAAACTGATAACCCTGAATAAAGATGCAAGGTCACAGATATCATCCTGGATAATTAATACTGGAAGTTAATGCATTGTGTGGTCTTTTGCTCATCTTTATCTTCATTCATTCAGTTAACAAATAGTTACTGAGTATCTTGAGTTCAGTAGAACAAGGAGAAAAGGCAAAGTTCTGCTTTAAAGTAGCCCACATTTTGGTGGGAAATGTGGGAATATAAACAACTAGTTACACAATATGAGGTATTAAGCTTTTGGGGAAGACTAACAAAACAAGGTTTCTGTTCTGGGGACATGATATAGGAGTAAAAGTTTGTTTAAGCTGACAGCAGTTTAAGTTTAGTGCAGCTTAAATTTGTTCCTGGAGTTGAGGATTGAATAGGGCACAACAGACAAAGACAGCGGAGTAGTGTCTTAGCTACTTTTCTCTCTTTGCGGAGACAAAATACCTTAAACCCCAAATTGAAGGAAGAAAGGCTTATTTAGCTCACAGTTTGTGGAGGTTTCAGTCCATAATCAGCTGGCTCCAAGGCAGCTTCAAGACAGCAAAAGCAACAGGGGGAAAAAAGGAGGGGAGCCAAGCTTCTTTTCTTCCCTTATAGGGTGAACAGGCCATCTGCCCTAGGGCGGCCGCAGCACTAACACCACCTCCATGCCTTCCTCTTCCACAGGATGAGGGTGTTTACCAAGTGAGGGTCCTGGCTCCCTACTGAGTTGCTTAGTTAACCTTTTACACTTAAGTTGTCACCATGAGTCAACCTTTACAAACAGGAAGAAATGAAAAATAGGAGTTGAGCAGTATCTAGTTACTGGCATTACATGCAATACTACAGTTAGAAATGATAGATTTTGTGTTAATCATCGATATTAGAATATAATATGAGCCATTTGCAATCAATTGAAGGAAAGTGAGGAGTCCAGTGGTCTGTGGTTTCAGCCCTGGGTAAGTGGCAACTGAGCGTTCATAACCAAGCTTGAGTAGGGTTAGTGATGAAGAGATAATTAATAGTTATTCACATTGAATTTGAGGACCCAGAATTCTTTTTGGATTTTATTAAATATTTTCAAAGACACAACAGAGCATGTGCATGTTACATAGTTTTACTCCTTGATATTTGTTGATAGTTTCAACAGAAGAGATGAAAATTGTTTATAAATAGTGTAATATGGAAGAGTTGGCCCTTCAATCTTGTTGCTGCCAAGACATTTCTGGGCTTTTGAAAGACCTTGACTTAAATCCCATCTCAGTTACTAGGCAGCTATCGCGTCTTGAGAAAGTCACTTCAGCTCTATAAATGTAGAAGTTAGGTAGCTGAAGTCAGGCTAGCAGCAGAAACCAGCAAGCAAAGTGCAGCCAACTGAGTAGGCCTGTGGTGGGTGGGAGACTTGCGCCCCGTTATGGGCTTGGCCACCACTCATCTCCAGATGATTTTGTCCCAGCATGAATATAAATCTGTTCTTAAGGAAAAGACCAAAAGATAATATTTTATATGATATTTAAATGTTAACAGCTAATTGAATGCATTCGCACTTCCCACTACTGGATACATATCCCTGATCAATAAAAATCCTGTGCTGATTAGTTTTTGTGCTATTTGAGAGAAATGAAACATCTCCTCCCACCCTTCTCCTAAGGCAGGGGTGCTCTAGTTGACGGCAATGTTGATATTCTTAATCTTTTGTCGTATTTGTCATATTAATATCTGCCTACATTTAAAAAATCTCTTCAAAAGGAGCATTAAAATAACCTAGTGAACAACAACGACACCTTTCAAAATTATGAGGGAGGGACAAGTTAAATATGAACTTTATAGTGCTAACGGTATATACAACTTGATTTTATGTGTTTCAGTTCAAGTACCTGAGAATAACATATCTGATAGGATTTTGAATTTTCTCATGGTTACCTCAGAAAAGTCTTTCTGTGTAGTGCTAAAAACTTTTGCTATGTTTTAATGTTGTCTAGGGCAAATGGGTGAGAACCTCCACCAAAACCAGATTATATCTGAACAAATAATCCTACAACTACGTGTAATAATGCTAAAGGTAGTCATTTGTGTGTGTTAAATAATTATGACATGTACAGTTAAATTGGTCCTTATCCAGTGCCCATACAATGTGAAATCAGTTTTTCAAATCTCAGTCATTACTAGAATTCTAAAGTGGGGTATAATAAAAAGGGCACAAAATCAAGGTATACTTCAGAAAGAAATATGTTCTAAAAATTATGTTTCTGTCATAAAGTATACATGTATAATTTATATATCTATATACTTAGAATTATATAATGAGGCATCCTTCTTTTCATGGGTAATTGTTTTCAAAAGTCAAAATCACTCTTCCAGCTATTTAGATCTGTTCTCATCTAACAAAATGCTGTAAGTTGGTGTTACCACTTCAATTTTACATACACAAAAAATAAGACAGAGCCTGAAGGGTCATCCAAAGGCTTTAAGTGAACAAGTTGGAATGTGTATTTTGAGTGACTGGCTACCAAAACCTGTATGTGTTTTTTTTTTTATAAACTATTAGAGAAACAACTGTTTCACTGACTGCAAAAATTGCCTTTGCTTATTAATTTGATGGATTGATTGACCATGGTTAGTTCATTGTTTTATTTTTAGTTATTGAGATAATTGCTGATTAATGAACTATTATAGTAGCATTTTAGATTTCCATGGCAATATGATTACTAATTGATTAATTAACTAATTAATTTTGGCCACATAAATACTTCCGTGGCTTTGTCTTATTATATTTTGCTGACTTGAAACTCATGAACTACTCCTTTAATTGTTAAATACTTTTCCTTTAGGTAGATAATGATGAATTTAATATTTCTTTCATCAAGTCAAATGAAGAAAATAAAAGTATAGAAATTAATGACCTCAAAATATTTACAAGATATTCTGTGATAATCACTGCATTTACTGGAAATGGCAGTACTGCGTATGTCGAAGGGAAGTCAAGTTCTGAAGTCATTGTTACCACTTTAGAATCAGGTAAACAGTGTTTTTCATTATTGCTGACAAATGACTGGAACTTCACTTTCTAACTCGCAGCTCCTCAGAGCATACCCTCAATAGGATCTTGTTAGATGTGTTTAAAACATACAGTAAAAGAATTCAATGGCACTGCAATTGAAAAAGAAGAAGCTTTCTATTTACTTTTTTGAAGCAAAGTGGAATTATGTAGACTATTCAATATTTGTAAATACAGGACCAAATTAAAGGCATCCAGTTTCATTTTCCTGTTCTTGTTAAGTCTGCTAAATTTTACCTTGCCTGAGAGATCCTTTTTCCCAAATCTCTATAGCCAATAACGCTTTATCTAAAATTCCATTTCAGTTATTTCTGTTCTCTGAGTTGAATAAATGTTAAAGTAATAATACTCTATTATTAAATAATCTGGAATTCGAAATTAGAATCCAGGTCCTATTTACCCTAGTTGTTTTCTCCACATAGTCAAATGATATGTTTTCTTGTATAACTATTTGATAAATGCAAGAATCCACGCAGAATTCCCCAAGTTCCTGGGAGTGGGGTCTGGATGGATAATACGATCATAACTGGTAGGAAGTAGGCACAGAGAGTCAGCCTCCCTGAGCGTGCTTGCCCCATCCTCCTTCAGACTCCTGATGTTCTCTACCACCAGATGTGGCATTGGAAAGAGCAGAGGAAGGGATGTGCTGTTATAGTTTATTTGTTGTTATCTGTAAGGTAAGTATAGGAGGTAAAGCATATTTTTCAGCAACTATGTGATATTCTCTAGTTGTTGTCTATGAAGCTGTGATTCTAAATTACAAAGTAAATGTTATCTTCAGCACCCTTAAATCCTACTTGCTTCTGTTTTGCTGTCAAATATCACAGGTTATCTATTTTTATGTTGTATTTCTCCCTCAGTGAGGAAAGAACTGATAAATGTGCCCACATTTATACCATAAAGCACTTGTCAAATCTTGTGTTCTATCTTTTCCAATCATATAAGCTAATAATTTTTACTAAAGCTCTAAGACTAAAATTTTGATGTAAACTCAAAGATATTTTGAGAAATATGAAGTTCTTTCCAGCATGGAGAGAATTCTTTTGCTTATCCAGCTTTAAACTTGATTCTAAATTTAAAGAAACACTACAGATAAACTGAAAATATGCTTCTTAAAATGTCAAAAATGTATCGCAAATATAAAAATATCTCTCTTGAACCAAAGTAACCTTTATTTTACCTATGCATTTTTTAAGCATAAAATGAGATTATTTGGCAAAATCATGTGTTTATTTTCTCACTGTTATTTATTTAGTTTTGTGGCTGTTTAGGGAGTACATATAAAGATGTTTACAAGACAATGAAGATGAACCATCTGACCTATTGGCAGTCAAATATTAATTCTTCTTCATGGAAATTTTTAGATTCAGCATGGAAGAATATATTCATTTCGAGTTTATCAAAATAAATATACTCATTTAACTAGTCTTTATGTAAACAACACTAATTATGAGCTGCAGGAAGACCAAGTTCCTGTATTCAGAAAATAATTTATCTTCATGTATGTCACTTTGTTTCATAGTAATTTATTGATGCATAACTTGTCATATTTTAAGCTATTTTTATTTATCTAAACTAAGCTAGAATATCTGTATAAAAATTCCTGAAATTCAGCACTTAAAAGTTCAATTATAAAATTGGCAAAAAATATTTAACTACCAAAAACACAAGCTTGGCAAACACACACACACACACACACACACACACACACACACAATGAGATAGATATTTCAAAAATATTAGCCACCAAGGAAATGAAAATTAAAACTATAATCAGATGTCACTGTGCATCTCCTCAAACAGATAACATTATAATTTTAAAAATAGTGATAATACCAAATTTTGGCAAATATATACAGCACTAAGCCTCTGATAAATTGCTAGTAAAATTATAAAATGCTACAGCCACACAGGAAAATAAAAAATTTGGCAGGTTCTTCTAAAACTAAACATGTATTTATCACATGACTGAACAATCACACTCTTGGCAATTGATCATAGAAACGCTAAAACTCATGTTCACACAAACATCTTTGCATGAGTATTAATACCAGATGTATTCATACTAATAAATACTTGGAACAACTCAAATGGCTTTCTATAGTTCAACTGATGTAATGCAACTGTGAAATGTAATATTATTTACACTAATAAACCACAAACTGTTAATACATACAATGGTCCTGATAGACGAATTATGCTGCTGTCATTTAACAAAGGACACAATTATAGAAATGGAGAACAATGGGTGCTGAGGGAAGCAATGTGCTGTAGGAGAAATATGAGGTAGTAGTGGGCGGGAATTTCTTTAGGGTGATGGGATAGTTTTGTATCTTGTTTGAGGTAGTCATTACAGAAGTCTATAAATGGGATAAAATTGCATAAAAGTATACACACTTAGATGGAAGTATGAAAAAGTGGGATGATCAGAATAAGGTCTGTAGTACAGCTAACAATGTCACAGGAATTTAACTTCCCTGGTTTTCTGTTGAACCAGTTATAGGAGATGCCACCACTGGACAAGGGGAAGAAAGGTTGCACAGAATGTTTGTACTCTTTTGGCCATGTGCTGTAAATCTGTTTTATGTTCTTTTTTGATTAGTATGTGTTTTAGTACATGATGCTACATTGCTGGCGGGGATTGGTACATACGTGTACACCATACTTTTAACTCCTTTTCTCATCCCCACCCCCTCACCTTGCTCCAGTACCCATCTCTTGATCTCATCTCTTGATCTCTTTCCTTTTTCTTGTAAATATTTGCAGTGTATAATGTTTACACTCCTTTTGGTTTTTGTTTGTCTGTTTGAAGTCATGGTCTCACTATGTGGTCAAGGCTGGCCTGAACTCACTGTGTAGACCAGGTTGGTCTTGAACTCGCAGAAGTCCTCCTGCCTCAGCCTTCCTGGTGGGATTACAGGCATGAGTGCATGACCATGCCCAGCTTCCTTTTGAAATAAAAAGTTTTATAATCCTTCAAGAAACACATTTTATATAAAAATAAGTTCATAGAAAAGATATGATAAGTAAGCAAGCCACCATATTGGATCAGCTTTATACTTTCTGTGACAATAGCTACCAACAACTCTGTGATGGATTGGCTATCGACAGTTCCAAGAATTTGTGTAGTACTCTTTAAAAAACAGGATTTGAAGTTAATAAAATTTTACACAGTGGACAAAAAGAACACTTTAAAAAAATAATTTAATTGTAAATATTTTATTTTAGCCCCCAAGGATCCACCTAACAACATGACATTTCAGAAGATACCAGACGAAGTCACAAAATTTCAGTTAACATTCCTTCCTCCTTTGCACCCTAATGGAAATATCCAAGTATATCAGGCACTGGTTTACCGAGAAGATGATCCCACCACTGTTCAGATCCACAACCTCAGTATTATCCAGGAAACGGACACATCTGTCATTGCAATGTTAGAGGGACTCAAAGGTGGACATACATACAATATCAGTGTAAGTATCCGTAATTTTAAATGTCTATCTAAATTACAGGCTTGGTTTATAAACTCAGCTTTCAGATATACTCTCCTTGGTGTAGAGTAAAAATATATTATACTTGTGTGGAAATATATTTCCTGCAACTTTTGTGATTTTTTAAAAAATGACAAAGAAAATTGATTTCAAAGAATGGTTGTCAATTTCCTATTATAATACCCCAGGTACTATTAAAATATATATGTGATCCAGTTTGCATATTAATACTAGACATCCAAAAAGAGCGAGAATGAGAGTCCTTATTAAAAGAGTCGTGATATAAAATGAGGTAACTTGGCCCAAAAGGAAACTGTGTTATTATCAATGAAAAATGTAACAGCAAATTGCAAAGGCAAGGGGTAAAAATAACTTTAGCAAAAATATATTTGTGAATTCTTATACATATGCAGAGACAATCACACACAACATTTGTTTCATCCTTTGCCTGTTTTGTGTCATGATTTTCTATTTTCAAATACAAGCATTTGCTTCAAAAATAATCTTATCAGCAGCATAAAGTTCATTTGAAATCTTCCAGTAGCCTACCAACCGATCCTCCTACTAACTCAATGATTATGAGAACATTGTTAACACATAATATGCACTCTTTCCTTTAGTCACTTTATATCTTTATGTTAACTGGCTTGTTGAGATTCCTATTGTGCATTCCACTAAGAGAACTAACTGCCTTTGTGCTGACTCTCGGAGAAAGGCTGTTGCTTAAGGGGACAAACTGATCTGGCTTCAAATTCTGGCTTCTGTGATGAGACAGCTTCATCAGACCTATGCATCCGTTTCCTTCTGTGAAAAACTGGTGATGGGAACCATAACTTCTCCCGAGGACTTTAGGAGGACTAAATGTTTATGGACGTGGTAGACAGTGAAGGCTATGCGGGCTTTGGCTATTGTGCATAAGAGAGAAACTGGCCGTTGTCAGTAAGAGAGAGAAAATAAGAGAATAGGAAATAAACCATGGTGCTGCTAGTTTATAATTTCATTAAAAATGTAAATACCGTAACTGCAGAGTGTAATGTAAAGCATCCATAACACCTTGATGTTTATTAGAGATGCATAATATTGGAACCTCTACTAGCTACTGAATCAACACCTGCGTAGGTGCATTTAGCAAGGTTTGCAAATGACTTTGCATATTGCTATTCAAGAGGTGATACCCAACCATTTTATCCATTTTCTTCCTCAATTATTAGGTTACACAGTAAAGAAATAAAATTAATGAACCACACTATAATATCAATTTTCGTTTTGAGTACTTTTTAAAATCTGGAAGCACCAATAAGTATTTCTTTTAATTATTTTTAACAAATTTATGGGCTTGGTTTATTGACTATATCACGTCATATGTATTAGCATAACTTTAATTCAATAAAATTTTTTGAAAATATTAACTATAAAGGATGGGTTACTAATGTATAAAAATGAATTTTAATTACAATGCTATATAGTACTAAATTATGTTTATCCACCATAATTAAAGTGGCCAAAAACATAGTCTTGATTTTATTTAACAAGTTGAAGTGAATGAAAGCAGATTCTGTGGCTCCAAAACACAGCTAACTGAAAGGATTTACATTTGTGTAAATCACCCTCTCTATGGAAACAGAAATGCTTTATGTGTATATGCTGCATTATACAGGTTGCAGCCCAGACACTTTGGGGCAGGGGTGAAGCAGGGCATAAGGGGCAACTCTCAGAGGGATGATTTAGTACAGGAAAACTGGGAGGCTGGAGGAGTAGGATTTCATCTCAGAAGCGAAGAAAGAGGGTCTTGAATATGGATTTAAGGGAGGCCTAAGTTACCTAGCTATAGAGGGAAGGAACAGATGTTGCAGTTAGGTGAAGAGAGAGTATAGATCCAGTGACTGCTCTGTTCTTGTGTGAAATCAAACAGAAGCCATGGTTCTCTGTCTCTGATAGGGCTGATAGTCACTCAGCCTTCAGTCTCAGGGCTTAGTACCAGAATATCAGCTTTAGGAAATATTTCCTTATAAATGTTCTTCCTACATACAGTGTATTCTTTAGGTTGATGAAGGAAAGCGTAGCTACAAGGCTACATTACAGACATTTCTCCCTTCCCTTCCCTTCCCTTCCCTTCCCTTCCCTTCCCTTCCCTTCCCTTCCCTTCCCTTCCCTTCCCTTCCCTTCCCTTCTTTCTCTTTCTTTCTGTCTTTCCTTCTTTCTTTCTCACTTCTGTTTTCAGTACTGGGGATGAAAACCAGGCCATTCACAAAGCTACATCTTTAGGCGTCTTGATTTTTAAATACATGGCCTCACTAAGTCACTAAACTGTCCAGGACATGCTTCAACTTGCATTCCTCCTGCCTCAGCCTCCCAGAGTGCTTGGCTTATAGGTGAGTGCCAACAGGCAGAGCTAGGCAGTTGTTATTAAGAAAGGAAAAATGAGATTATATACGACTGTGTCCAGTTGTATATACAACTAAGCAAGTCCTTGAAAACACTAACAAGTTGTTTACTTGTTCCAGGTTTATGCAATCAATAGTGCTGGTGCAGGACCAAAAGTCCAGATGAGAATAACCATGGATATCAAAGGTACATGCATGAGATACCTTCCTACTGAACGCTGTTTGCTTAATCAAAGAATGATTCTAAGATGAATTCCACCCTAGAGTTAAGGATGTAAGCAAGCCTTCAAGTGATGTATATGCATATAATAAGCATATATTAAGTAATACTGTATGCTTATGAAAACCATAGTTAAATATCTAAAACATTATGTAAATTACAATAAATAATACAAAGAATATCCACTTTTTAAATATTATATTTCTTTATTGTAAGCTTAAACTTTTATTTATTTCTTTTTTTAATTTTACCATAATGGGGGAGTGCAGGGCATTCACACTGAGGTACTACATTCCCAACCCATATTTCACTATTTTTTATGTTGAGGCAGAGTTTCGCCAAGTTGTCTAGGAGTTTGTGATGCTCCTGCCTCGGCCTTGAGTACTGGGGTAACAAGCATATGACGCTACAGTTCGCTGAAAGATAAATTATATAGCCTGAATTTCTTTTAAGAACAAAACTTGTTTAAATCACCTATGCCTACACTTTACTTCTATATAGATTTCTTGACTACTTTAGAAGTCAGATTCTTTTCAATTAATCAGTGTCTACTGAATATTATTCAATCAACTTTAAGATATTGACTACTATTAGATTTATCAATTCATTATTCTGACAGATATTATTTATAGAAGGTATAACCAAAATTTGCCTCCCCCCCAGTGTGACCCCCAACCCCCACAGAAGGAGTGCTATTTGTCCAGTCATGGTGACTTCTGTGGATTCTGTTTACTTTGTTTTGGTTTGGTTGATAGTTTTATTTTTTGATTTGATGTCTGGTATCGGGGTGGAACTCAGAGCCTTCAGGCTGAGCTACACCCTCAGCCCTTTTTATAAATACTGAGACTGCATCTTGCTAAGTCTTTTAAATTTCCAGCTCTAGCCTTGAACTCACCATCTTCATGATTCAGCCTCCCAGGGTATTGAGAGTACAGGCCTGCCACCATGCCCAGCTACTTCTAGAGTCAAAATCATGTGATTGCTTATTTCATCTCTGTAAAAATGCTTAACAAAACTTCCAGTGAGATAACAACAAAACTGAAGTGTCTGGACCTCTTTTAGAATTTTATCCAATACCCTCTCTTTCTAAAACAAGGATTAACTTTTCTCCTTCGTTTATATGGAAGCAGATTACAGTGGTTAAGAGTGCCAGCATTAGGCTGAGTTTAGGGTCAAATTCTTGACATTGAATCCCAGATTGTCTATTTGACAGTTATTTGACTTTGAGAATGTTTGAGAACCTGCTTAGATGTGAAAATGGAGATAATAGTAGTTCTGCTCATAAGTTTCGAGAATTAAAGGAGAACATCTTTAAAACTTGCAAGATGCTATGAAGAATGCGCAATTAAGAATAAGAACTATCTAGTTACATGAACATGGGATTTTTTATCTTTCTGTCAATGAATAATTAAAAGAGCTATATGCTATTTATAAGTGTTAGTTACTTGATTTTAATTGTTAAATTCTGTACTTTGAAATGTACAAATGTATAGTCTTCAAACCATTCGTTGCATGACCTCACAGACTACACTGAAATGTTTAAGTCACAACATCCTGACTTTCCTTTGTTATTCAGGGGCAGACATAATTGTATGCTGATAGCAATAGACACATTTTATGGTTTAGCAAAATTTCCCATTTCTGACGCTTTGCCAACTCCTATGTCTGGAATGTTCTGATTTTCACTCTGTACCTAAAGCAGGAAGACTTACTACTAAAACAGAGAATTTATGAGTGTGGTAGTAGTGGTGGGGTCCTAGAGAAATGATATTTCTTTAGTAAATTTTATTATGATGTAGAGTGTTTAATTAGTAGTAGTTTCACTAACTTTACAATTTGACATGTAAGAAGACTTAGACTTTTAGGAAGCTAATATTAGATTCTTCAAATGTTTGCTTGGAGACTCCCCCGCAGTCTGGATGAAGCCAGCCTCCTTCCCTCCCTCCTTCCCTCCTTCCCTCCCTCCCTCCCTGCTCCTTCCTTCCTTCCCTTCTTTCCTCCTTTATTCTTTCCTTTCCTCCCTCCTTCTTACACTTTTGATACTTACGGTCAGTGGTCTGAAGGCTCTTACCACCCACTGCTTCTCTTTTTCTCTTTATTCTTCACAGGAATTTCCTCAGTGAAACTTTTGTGCATCAAATCTCATTTTAGTTTTTACTTGTCAGAATACCAAACCCTCATGTCAAGTAAAAGATTTGCAAGCTAGATACTGCTAGAATTAGAACAGAAATTAGTGATTCAGCTAAAGGAAGTAAAAGAAAGACTTTGTACTAAGATATTAGTTAAATGTAAATGTTTTATGTATTTATAAAAATGTATATGAAAGAGACCATGTATATCAATTGAATTTTTTATCACATGCGGAGGAGTCAGGTACCTGAAAATCGCATTTGGACCCTGTTTTTCCAGGTAAATCTAAAGTACATCATTTACCTTCAGGAATTAATGATTGCTAAATAGCTGCTGTATCTGAACCCATCTGTATTTCATCTGTTACTTATGCTCATTTTTACTTTATTATTATTACTCCATCTATCTGTTAATTGCCATTATGAAGTGAAAATTTGAATTTTTTGTACTGTTCAGGAACCAGAATAGTTATAGCAGCATTTCTGATTTACAGCTCCAGCACGGCCCCAAACCAAGCCGGTCCCGATTTATGATGCCACAGGAAAGCTGCTTGTGACCTCAACGACAATTACAATCAGGATGCCAATATGTTACTATAGTGATGACCACGGACCAATAAAAAATGTACAGGTGCTTGTGGCAGAAACAGGAGGTATCAGATCTCACTTTATGTTGTTAATCTGTAGAATGTGAATTTCTGGAGGCCACAGCACGTTCAGTTCAAATTAGTAAATCAGTTCGACTTCTGATTATCACACAAATCTTGAGATTGCTAGATTGCCAGTACTATTATTGATCATATCAATCACTTAATTTACCTAAAATATTTTAAGTACATGAGAAAAGGGTTATTTAAATTACATGATTAAGTTTTTCAGCATGCTAGTAGGTTTGTTTTGTTTTGACAAGATGGAGCCCTGATAGCTTCTTGGGAGGTAAAGACAGGACAACACCCTGAGGAATGTTCTTTGGCTGTCCAATAAGTGGTCCTGTACAACAAGGCATAGCCTTGTGTGTGATAGAGGACAGGGTTAGCTGTGTAGCTAGGTACATCTGCCTAATTATCCCTATGGCTTATAGAGTGACTGATGTCGCATCCAGATTCCCCTACGGTGATTACAAAAGCACTCTTTATAAATGTAAAATTTATTTATATGTTGCTTGTAATCATTATTCTCTTCTTCCCCTAAAATCAGCTCAGAATGATGGAAATGTAACCAAGTGGTACGATGCATATTTTAATAAAGCAAGGCCATATTTTACAAATGAAGGCTTCCCTAATCCTCCATGTATAGAAGGAAAGACACAGTTCAGTGGCAATGAGGAAATTTATGTCATAGGAGCTGATAATGCGTGTATGATCCCTGGCAATGAAGAGAAAATTTGCAACGGACCTCTAAAACCAAAAAGGCAGTATTTGTAAGTATAGTTTATGCCAGCTATGCACTGTGTGATGTAGGTTGTTTGTGTCTTTCAGCCATTTGTTTAACCCATCATTTTAGAAAACACTGGACAGCTACCCTGTTCACTAGCCCTGATGTTTCAGGCATTAGGAATGGAAAAATAAATGAGGTATTATTCCACATTCCCTAAACGTACAGCATTTAGGGGAAGCATGCAAGCCTCCTAGAAATTGTGATTTGATATGATGTTACATGAGTGAAATGTGAAACATGTAGTGTTCAAAAATATAAGTAGGGGAATTTAATTTTTCTGAAGAAACAAATGTGACTAATGTGTTTTTTACTCATTATTTTTCCACCCACATTATTTATTGTACAGGTTTTCAGAAAAACTATTATAATTTCAGTTGGTGGTTTCCTGTTTATGTTACTCATACAATAATTCTCTACAACTTATCCTGTCAAATATCTGAATGTGTGACAGAAATCTTATCTACCTATTTCATCATTTTGGAAATATGTACCCTTTAAGTAAAGTATATGAAAAACAAATGGTGATATTTGGCTTTAGTGAAATGTTTGCCAAATTAACTATTGTATTTAATAAATTATACCATTACTGTTTTTATAGCATAAAACCACAAGCAACAATCTTAAACTTATTTGATTTTCAAAATATGATTTTTATTATTAATTTTTTAAATGCATGCGTTTTGGTCTTCTACTTAGAGCACTATTAAGTTCTTTATAAATGTCTCAGGCCAAGTAAGCATTAGAACAATTAGGGAAATTAGTCAATTAAAACTAGCGTCCTATTGCTTCTTGTTAATTATAATTACTTTGGGATTAATGCTAGGTTATGGCTTGAAATGAACGTATAACAATTTGGAAAATAATGCTCATAAAGTTTTGCATTTTAGTTATTTTGATTTTGCATCCTGTTTTTCCAACCAGACTATTTCTAAAGCAAATATAATAAGAATTTGATCAGGGTAGTAAAACATGTATTATAATTTATTGGTCAAATTTTGAATGGCCTGTTATTTTTAGGTTTTGGGGTTTTCTGGAGATGAAATTGAACTTGAATAATTTCTATTCATACATATCTGGAGTACATGATAGTTACATTCATCTTAGGTAGTTTGTACCATTACTGAACATATTTTGATTCTTTTTATTCCTATAGACAAATTTCCTTTGTCCTTGAGGATACTTAGAATCTCTCATTCATTTTTAAGCTTCATTCTCTCATGTATCTGTTCTATTTCAAATATTGTGAAAGCATAAAACGGGCAAATATGACTGCGCATACACAGAAATAAAACACGGGGTTAGTTTGCATATAAATGAGACAAGTTCTGTATGATCACTGTAACCTGATTTGCTAGGGCTTCTAAAGCTGTCTGAGGCATAACAGTTATTATTATTTGTATTTGTTAAGTGTTTTAGTATACACATTTTCGCAGATATTTAATGATTCCACCCTAATAAATGTATATGGGAGGTAATTGCTTCTTTTGATTCAACTGATTGTTCATGAGTTCACCCAAATTTTCACTCACTGACCTGTTAAATTCAATAAGCCTAGGAAAAGATAATGAATTATTCATTTCACGCTGACATAATATAAATTTTTCCTGAAGGTGATTTATTTTCAGAGTTTACATTTCCTAAATATATTTTCTTTCAAAGGAGTTTTCATAACTCTTTGTTAAACTATTTATTGAAAAAATAATGTGATATGGAAATTGTTGACATTTCATTTACTTGATTTTATAGGTTTAAATTTAGAGCCACAAATGTCATGGGACAATTTACTGACTCAGATTATTCTGACCCTATTAAGACTTTAGGTAAGATATATTTTGTAAATTATTTTGATCTATAATCTTAACATGTTTATGTAGCTGGAACATTCAGTAAGTGTTTAGTAGGTGCAGTAACCTATAGCTGAGCAGTCTTAAATACAAATTCATTTAGAATTAATTAGCCTGAGGAAAAATAATATCTTTAATATTTTTCTAAAAATTGGATGTTTCTTTAATTCAAATCTGAATATGGACTTTGTCAGATCCACGTTCTTCTGTGATATCTGGTAACATTATCCTAAATAGTTACTTAGTTTTTTAAATATAAAGATTTATATGTAAACCATTGTTACCCAATAAAAGAGAAAATAGCTTATGGAAATTTTCTTTTTTATAATTCTGAAAACTAGAAGTTTGTAAGTCGTTTTTAGTGTAGTTATGTTCTTTCATTCTACTCTTGTGTGTCTTCAATTATGTCCATATAAGTTAAGACTAAATAAAACACACATGCAATTTAGTCATATGTGTGTGTGTGTATATACATACATACATACATACATACATACATATATATGTATAGTACATGCATGTAAAATTTATTATATGTATAGTCACCACCACCACTATCATTATAATCCTATCTAACATTAAATATTTTGTGCCGGACACAATTCTGGTTTCTTCTCATGTTTTAACTGATGAAGTCTTCACAACAATCCTGTAATTTGGGTCAGTGTTTCTCAACCAGCACAGCTCCCAGGCCTGTGGGGGTGGTTGAGAGTGTCTGGAGCCAAATTTTGTTGTTACACCTGAGTGGTGATGGTGGTGGTGGTGTATACCACTTGCATCTAATGGGAAAAACTCACAAATACTGTTGAGTTCCTACAATGCACCAACCTCATATTAATGCTACTGAGGATGAGAGACTCTGAATCAAGACCTAATGTTTGTTCCATTTTGCAGATGAGGACACTCATAGTTTGCTTTACTGATGTGTGTAGAGGAATAGCGTACAATTAATTCATTTGGCTAAACTAATTCCATACCATCACCGACTTCATCAATTTGCCCAATAACTTAATCATTTTAAAGCTAGTTGATTAGATTTATAGTTTTGCTGAGTATTTCTTCATTTGATGGGTGAGTCTATTAGACCTTCATTTCACACAATAATGTAAGTATCTGTAGGTTTGAGCATCCAGAAACCATTACTGCAGCTAATAGAGATCCGGTGCATTTTTTAATAAAAGATAAGAGACACAAACCAGATGGGTAAGTACTGTGTCATAGGAGATAAGTTTTAGGAGCAGTGCTGAAAGGGACTGGACTTGCTGCACCGGGTATCGTGTGCTTTGTTTCTCTTAAACTTGCTGGTTCCATATAGATCATCAATGAAAGGACATGCTTGGGGCACTTACCTGAGAGCTAAAGTTGAGACATTCAGGGTAACAGAGAGAGAGCTAAGAGTCAAGAACCACGATGTCTGAGGACATGTGTCCCTAGAGCCTGCCAAATTGTATCCTGTGGCCAAGGACACACTGTCAGCTCAGGGTGCTCTTCAGCAGTGGTCTCTTGCTTTCCTCCACTCACAGCCAAGGGAGTGGAATCAAACAACCAGTTCCACAAGGGGGTGAGATGTAGGATCAGTTCTCCGGTTCCTGCCTTGGAATCCTAACCACTGCCACTCGGTTGTGCAGTGCCACTTGTGTGTCCTGGCAGCAAAGGAGTCTAGAGGATACAGCAGATGGGGAATGAAGTGTGGACCAGACACCTCCGAAGGCTGGAGAACCAGGATCTGACAAACTATGAGTGGACATAGTAGGTACAAAGCCACTGGGCTGGTCAGGCAGAGACAAGGGAGGGTGCCACATACTATTTGTCAGCTTTTTCAGAGTTCTGTAGGTTATTTGTAAACCAGTAAGGTCCCTGTGACCTTTTGGGATCCCGTTTCTAGTGGCCTTCTGAGAACTTCCTCCGGAGAGGCAGCAGCTCTGAAACTGGAGTTTGCCCTTTCATACTTGCATAGCTAGTAAAGCAGTGACAACTGGGAGAGAAAGTCATCAATACAAACTGTGGTGTTAAAACAATTCTTGGCAAAAGAACATCATAAGAAAACACAAAGGCTAAATGCTGAGAAAGAAAATAAAGTTGACCATTTGTACAATGAGAAGGGCATGCAAGAATTATTTCATAGCTGTAAGAATGGGGACAAACAGAAAATAAAGTACTTGATGTAATAAAGTAATTGATGTAATGCATCTCGTTTCATCAGAAGAGGATGAAGGGTGGTTAAGTCTTTTTTACCCTCAATACACCATGTGTTATGGTAGATCACATCATCTTCAGTGTGCTGGTGCGTCCCAGTATTCCTTGTCAGAAAATGTAAGTGCACATGTAATCCTAGGCTTCAGTGAAGGAAGTCTCAATCCTATGTGGGTCTCCAAATCACTCGTGGAGAAGCATTGCTTCACTGGTATTTTGCACACCACAAGCAGCAAGCTCCAAGCTGAGTTGCTTGTCAATTAAAACTTCAGAACTTAAAAGCCTGGACAAGTCTGTGTTTGTGCAAAAGGTTTTGGTGATAGTAATGCCTCTCCGAGATGCCATTTTACAGAATTAAAAAGGGATAACAGTATCACCATAGACTTAAAAAGTTTTACATTCAGTGAAAGGGGCTAATTAAAGTGAGATGGGGACACGCAGGACTTTGTTGGATAAGGATGAGTCTACACGAGAGGAGTTTGTGCTTATGGAAATTTTTATGACCTGTAGTAGTAAGCAGGGGAAATGACACAGACATCACTTTAATCCTAAAAATATACTTACAACTTACCTGATTTTGTTTTCACTTAAGACTGTACATTAGCATTTTATTAACATAATTCATAAGAAACTCAAAGTCTTTTTTAAAAATCCTCTTTAGGCACATCAGTTTATGGAAACTACTTATAGGCAATGTTTTGATTACAAGGCTTAATTATGGAGGATTCTTGTGATTTGAAAACCAGACACCTCTTTCTGCACCATGCAGGGATCTCATTAAAGCTGCACAAGATGAGACTTTAAACTCTATGACCAAGGCACTCTGGGATTGTTTTCTTTTGTCATAATACTTCTCATTTAATTACTGTGTTAACAATGAAATGTTTCACTTAGAAACACTTCAGAAAAAGGGACTTGCTCTGTATCATTAACAGCTAATGGGTCACTTTCTCCAAGGGACCAGAGAAGAAAGTTTTGGGTTTTTTTAATAAGGTAGCAGTAATACAGTGGAGGACCTCACAACTCTGCAGTCAGACAGACATAGTTCAGGTAGTTTTAGTATATGTTGAATTTATGAGACTTTGAATTAGTTACTTAACAAATTATTTAAATTCTGAACTATTACTTATGAACACGTATCCTTTAAGCTAACTGGGAAACTGATTCAGTTGAAAGAGTGAATGCATTAATATGAAACAGTCACTAATAAAGATACCTGATATTGTATATGTTCCAAACCTTTTAAGTGGTTGTTACATGTACTTATATATTCTTCAGTGTAACTCTATGACTTCCTTTTCGTATATAGTCTCTATTCATAGGTCAGAAATCTGAAGCACTATGTTCTTAAACAGTTTGCCCAAGGTTTTAATCATGGCAAAGGTGATGGCGGCAGCAGCCTCGGACCAAGGAGCTTGAATCCAGTCAACGCTGGCATCGCCATTCTCCACACTGTCTGAAAATCACTAGTAACAGTTGCATTACAGCTGGCGATGCCTGTGATCCAACAGGCTTCCTATCTTTTCAGTTTCCCTATCGTCTCTTCTCAATCATTTCATTATTTCCAGTTTCTTCTTTATCTTATTGTCTTGGCTTTTTGAGGTTAACATAAACAAAGTAGCATGCTTTGGTCTGCATACAAAGGTATGGTAATTTATTCTTATTTTTTAAACAATGGATGAGGGTGACTTTTTTACATGCTCTGTAGACATTGCCCATGATCTACTTTTAGAATTTTGCCAGGTTCAATGAAGATGACACCCCTTAGGCATTTTAATTTATATTTCTCTCAAATCTTTTATTGAAGATTGTATTCATATATTTTATGGGGCTCAAATATGATATAGAAAGACTGAGTGAAAGGATTAATAATCTATCATCTCAAGAACTTATGCTTCCCTCCTGTCTAAATATATTTCATGAATTATGAAATTCAGTAACATTTAGTAAGTTTTTGTGCAGTGCTCAGTGTCCCAGGTGACTACCACTAGACAAAAAAGGATGAAAGTTCTCCCTATATGTTTTTTTTTATTTCCTATATGTTTGTTCTAAGAAGATGTTTAAAAAATAATTCAAAAACCCTCAACTTTATCTGTACCTATATAAAGAGGCAGACATTGGACTAGGACTTTTATGGCTTTCATTTAATTCAAGGTTCTTCTTGTAGATATTTTCTAAAGCTTAAAAAGTTGGATCTATATGTTGGATTTAAATAATGATAATTTTAGTCAGAAAAGAAAGCATATAAAAAATTACAGCTTCATAATTATAAGTGGCTAAATTATAGTAGTACAATGTATTATGTAAACAGTTTAATTTGCTCTGTCACAGGATTTTAAATCTAAGCAGGAAATGTCTTGAGCATGTTAGGAAAGAATCAAGTAAAAGAATTCCATTTTCTCTGAAAGAATTTGGATACATGACCTTATTCTGTACTGACAATACCCTGTGGGTCCATGCATGACAGTGAATCAGCGAGCCTGACTGACAATCAGGGTACATGCTGTACACTCTCGGTGGCACGTTTGTAATACATGTGCCCAGAGGATTACGTATCATTTATTAATATACTGTATGTCATTTCCTCACTTGGCCAGTGCTTTGAAATGGTAATCTAAGCTGAAATATTTTTTGTGGTCCATGAAAACATTTTTCCCACTGAGTTCCAGTGCCTGGTGATTCAATATAACATAATACAGTTAGTTCTTTATTCATCCTCATGCTTTCCTTCCCAAGGGTATAAAATTAGAGTTAGTATGTAAACTTTGGTAAAAACAACCCACTCATAGTTTAATGTATAAAAAGGTATAGCTAAAATACTTATGAGGTAACATGTTCCTATAGCATCTTTTAAAGTTAGCTGGGGATACGAGGGACAATGAAGGTGTGATAACTATTTAAAATTCAGCATTTGTTCAAATTTGTCATGAAGAATAGCCACAGGAATGCTATCATATTGGCAATATTTCATCATGGAAGGAAAATGAAACATTAACCTGCATGATTTACAGATAGTTAACCTATTTTTTCACTGCACTGAAACACTCTTTTTAGTAAAATTATAAATCATGTACCTTAAAATTGTTTATGAATATAATTAGTAATTATACCTAAAATCAATGCTTAATATTTATGTTCTTACTTCATTCAATGTCTGATCTTCAACCTGAAAATTTTAATAACTATTTGAAAATCAAAATGTTTGTTCATTAGTAAATTTAAGAAATATTTATGGAGCATTAAATGTGTGCTCCTTACTATATACAGAACATGGAAGAGCTTGGGAAGGCTTTGGGAAGCCTACATTCTAGATGAAAAGACAGATAATAAACAATAGGAATAAAAACTAAATGAATTTTATACATTTTAAAAGATGATAAGAGATATAGAAGAAAGAAGTACAGGGGATGTGGAAAGGGACAGACAATGCAAAGAATTTTGAATTCATGTTTAGATAGGACGATGTCTGTTCAGGCTGCCATGACAAAACACCATAAACTGAGCATTTTAAGCAATAGAGGTTCATTTCATCAACTCTGGAACTAAGGTGCAGGTTGTAGCCCAGGTGAAGTCTTTCTGGTGAAGTCTTCCTTTCTGGCTTTCTTGCTGTACCCTCTCAAGGCCCTTCTTCGATGCATGTGTAATGTGAAGAGGATGAGGGAAGTGAGGGTAAAAAGGGAAGAGCAGAGCAGAAAAAGGAAGAAAGGAAGGAAAGAAGGAAGGAGAAGGACACTTATCCAATCAGATCTAATGAATCCGATGGTCTCATTTAACTGATAATTTCTTCCTATTCTAAGTGCAGCCACACTGGAAGTTAGGCATGAATTTTGGCAGAACACATGTGTTCAACTCATAATAGCTGGCCATTGAGAATGTATGTTTGAGAAAACCCTTGTTGGAAATGTCTACTCCCGCAGATGCAGAGGGGTCTTACCTCTCTGGGCAGTGGAAGAAGGTACTATAAAAGCTGTATAACATGAGAAAACCGGTGTGATCCTCAGTAAGAGAGCCAGACTGGCTCCAGAGGAGTGAGCAAAGTAGGCATGAAAGAGAACTCAGAGAGGTAAGAAGACCACAGAGCTACTGAGGGTCCAGCTCGCACAGGGCCCTGGGAGGGCTTCGGCTTTCCTCTGTAGGCAGTGAGGAGCGTTGTCAGCAGAGAGGTAATGTTTTAAAAGGGATTACCATGGGTGATCCTTTGAAAATAGATGGTAGAAGCACGGTGTGTGTGTGTGGGGGGGACACTGGGAGATGTGTTAGGCATTCATAGGGTGTTTCAACAAGATGAGAGGGGACCTGGATCAAGGTGCTGGAAGCACAGGTGGTAGAAAGAGAGCGCAGCATAACTAAAAGTAAAAGGAATGAGACACCATGACCCCTTTCATGCCTTCTAACAGGCTTTTTACAGTGACACTCTGCCCTTTGCTTTATTTTGTATTCATTCACTTATTTCTGAAGTATTTAACAGTAAGTCCAGACAGTATGATATCCCATCCCTAAATGTCTAGTATGTTTCTTTAGTAAATGCATTTTGTCATATTTCCACAGTTAACATCAATAATAAATCCTTTCTATTTTAATACTATATAAATTTCCAAACCATCTCTGACTTTATTGTTCATAATTTTTAAAAATCAGGGTACAGCTGAGTTCATCCTTTGTCTGTGATTATATCTCTTCAGACTCTTTTAATTTCAAGGACTATTTTTTCTCTTTAATCCCCCATGACATGGACTCACTGAAGTAGCCAAAGGAATGGTCTTACAGGAGGCCTTGTATTTCCAATGGACCTCATTGTTTTCTCTTGGTTCCATAGCACTTTATTTTATACTTTCTTTCTCTTACACTCTTTTTTTTTTTTTGACTTGCCTTATGACTTTATTTTTTTTTTTATTTTAGAAACATAAAAGTACAAAAACATATTGACAAACAGACACCCATTATCATAGAAAATAGTACAATCACAACTAATCTAAAGACAAGGTGATATGGTCTCAACAGTAGTTGTTGCTTTATCCATTGATATCTTCGAATTGTAGATGTATGGACCCATATACAGACATGCAAATTTAGTCAGACA